>PVKA01027547.1:0-30389 GCA_004027165.1 Ctenomys sociabilis
TTTTTTTTTTTTTTTTTTTTTTTTTTTTTTTTTTTTGCGGAACCAGGGATTGAACTCAGGCCCTTGAGCTTGCCAGGAAAGCACTTATTCCACTGAGCCATCTTCCTGGCCCCCATTTTCATGAATTATTGACAAAATTAGTATTTCACTACTATTAATACAATAATATTGTGTGTTGTCTATACCCACTGCTCTGGGTTTTGGCAGTTATGTGTGTAAGGAATGCGTGAATGAGTTGGAGAGCACTGGACAGGGTTTTGGGAGTGCAACAAGGCACATGGTGCATTACCTGGTGCAGGTAGGCAGGGGGTGCAAGGGCTGTTGGTAGGGAACAATGAGAAGTGGGCTTTTTTTTTTTTTTCAAAGGATTTAAAGAAGGCACAGGACATTAGGGGAAACGACGTTAATGGACATTTGTAGTCTAAGTGCTCTGGCTGTCTTGCACCTCAGTGGGCCAGGTCCTTGAGGTGTCTGATACAAATCCTGGAGTGTCTCCAGGTGTCCCGGGACGTGCCAAAATTCCTTGTCCTAGCTTATCTTCTTTACGACATCCTGTGTTTGCTGAGGACAGCTCAGTGCTGAGACAAGTCTCTGCTGAGAACAGTGCCTCTGCTGGCACACGGGCTGGGTGCGGGGAGATCGTGTCCAGTGCACACCTTCCAGTGTGGGGGTGACACGTAACCACCATTATAATACTTCCTGGTATTTATTTTAGCCCTCCCACGCAGCGACCCTTTATTGTGGCTTTAAGTTGCATTTCCCTGGCGGCTGATGCAGTTGAATAACTTTTCCTGTGTGCATTTTCTGTTTGCATGCTTCATTTGCTTGAAGTCTGTATTCATATCCTTTACCTGTTCTCTAAGTGGAATTCTGTTTGTTCTGGAAATTGAACACAGGACCTCATACTTGCTAGGCAGGTGCTGCACCACTGCCCTTACTCAGAGATATCCCAAGTGGATTTCTTGTTTTTGAGAATTCTTTATATCATCTAGGCCCAAGTTCTTTGTCACCCATATGGCTTGCAAATGCTTTCTCCCATCCATAGATTTTTTTTTTAATTCTCTTAGTGGGATATTCACAGAGCCACAATATTAATTTTGATGAAATCTTGCTTACCAATTTTCCTTTCATTGATCCTGTGTTTGGTATCATGTGTAGCTGTAGTTGCCTGTGTTACTTTCCTAGGGTTTTCATAACAAGTTTGACACCCCAAATTTGATGATGAAGACCCCCACATTTATTTTTACCACGGTGAGCATAATGGGCATAAATTATTTTCATGCATACTAATTCTTATCATGTCTCTAGTAAGGTAACTATACATGTTTTCTTATTTATACATATTTTGAAGGGTTTTTTTTTTTTAAATTTTCTGAAAGCTTTGCTTCTTTCTGTTTAAATTCTTCTATTTGCTGATGCTGTGGTCCTTGGCAGCTATGCTTGTTGGCACCAAACCCTACACTATCCCCTTTCTATCTCTCTTTGTATTCCTAGAGCTGGATGCTTGAAATGACATAGCCTAGGTGCCTTTGCCAGATAGGTGCCAGTTAGATCTTGGGAAACAGAAACCAACTCTGCAAGAGTGAAGCGAGGAAGAAAGGAGGAGCCATTCTGTGTCAGCAAGTGTCCCTGACAGTGAGCGTGACTCCAGTGTCACGGCATGGTGGACTGAGCACACTCTCAAGGGCCGCAGCCTGGAGCACCACCTCCTGGTCTCTAGGCAACGCCATCTCCCTCCCTTGGCTTCTCCAACTTTTTCCAAATGATTGCAACATACACATTTGGCTAATAGAGTGTTTTAGTGTCAGGAATGTTTCAGGGTTTAAATCCAAGGTCTGAATCTTGGGTTAATCTAAGTGGTTGGGCTTGAATCAGTGATGGCCATTGAAGTGAGTGGACTACAATTAATTCAAAGGGGGCAGTGGCAAAGTGGTTACAAGGTGTACAATTATACTTATGACTCTGTAAGGGATAAAGGCCTATTTAATTTTTAGGTATTTAGTACAGGTTCTACAGGGTCTCACTACACAGATCAGATTCGTAGTGATCCTCCTGTTTTCAGCCTCCCAAGTGATGGGATTATAAGTGTGTACCACCACACCAAGTGTCAATTGTTGTCTCAGTGTGCCTCAGGGACAGGGCCAGCACTAAAGGCTTACTTAAAAAAAAATTATTTTTCAGCACCAGGGAGCAAACCCTTGCACATGCTGTGCTTGCATTATATTCCCATTTCAAGACAAAACTTCCTTTTCCTTTTTTGCTGATTTCTAGGGAGTAGAATGCTACAGGGTAACAATACTCTGCCATCTGATCCAGTTTTCAGTATTAGTTTTTAACCTATGATTGTTAAACTTAGTTATTTTAGTTAAGATTACTTTCAAAAATCATGATTAAGAGACAAATTCATAATAAGGCTTAATTATCCTTAAGGGAAACTGAGTTGTCCAGCTAGTGTGTCAAGGTCTCAGATTCACATGCTCACAGAAGCTGAAATGCAGCCAAAGATCTCAGAGGAAATGATCACACTTAAATGGTTATTTCATTTTAGATGGTAACACTGCTGTCCTGGGGAAAGGACTGGCCTCAAGGCATTTCTGGTGGAGGTATTGCGGTTACAGTCTGTAAAACAGCAGGCCACAGAACTGCTCTTTCCCTGTTATGGCCTTTGTGATGGATGGCAGATTTCCCTGAGGCCTCACAAAATGACAGGCTTTCCCAATGTCACTGGCTGACAGCCAGACCTAACACAGTCTTAGTGTGATCCTGGGGCCAAAGTCACTTTGCCTTGTGCAATAGATAAAACCTGCTGAAATCAGCTGGAATACCATCAGGGCAGAAGAAAACACTTCCGCTGCCAAGTCAAGGCTACCTTGAAGCATGCATGTGTATTTCAGTGAAATACTGGAGTGAAACTCTATTGGGAAGGTGAAAGAGATACTAGAAAACACAGATGTTGCAGTCAGACAGCTGTAGCTTCACATATTGGATCTGTGCCTTGAGTAAGTCACTTGCATGTTAAGTTCCTTACTGGTGAAAAGGGAGACCATCCCAGCTGTCTCTAAGGGAAAATTGAGTATGCTCATTCACTTATTCACTTATCTAAGGGTGATTGTGTCTTAACTTATGCCAGGTCCTGCTTTGAGGGGAGGAGAAACACTTTGTAATAGACAGAGCCCCTGCCCTACATTCTAGTAAGGAGCAAGAGATAGAAATGCAAGCCAAAACTAAAAGAAAAAATGGAACCATAAAAATAAAACAGCAGCATAACTGAGAATTGCCATAGTTTCTCTTTGTTTTCTCCTTGGTGCACCTGCCCACTAAATTATGCATAGCTTCATTTCCATGGCCCCTTGCCCAAGCCAGTGGCCCGCTGGAAGGACCTCACCTCGGTGATCTCTCTGCCTCCTTATGGTTTCCCTCAAAATATTTGAGTATTAGCAGGAGCTCAGAATCACAGATTAGATTTGTACTTCCTCTACTAGCAGACATTTAGGCTTTGTGTGGTCAGTACATAGCAGGTGGAAGTGAGTCCAGCCTCTGCCTAGGATTGTTCTGTTTTTGAATGCTTCATTTAATCTGTTCCCAGCACCCAGACCATAGCTGCCTTGCAAGAACTGGCTCTGATCCTGCCCTTCAAAAATACAGCATTGCCAAGAGAAGCTGAGGTGTTGAATGTTGTCACAGCAAGTGCAAGGCTTCTAGGAGCACCTAAGTGGGTAGCTGCTCTCAGCCCATGCTGGGTTTCCCAGAAAGCAAGCTGAAGGTACTAGCAAGCAGGGGCTCTTTCCTTCTGTCTCTCCCTTATTTTCTCTCCCTGAAACTTTATCCTGAGAGTTAAGAAAAATTTACTGCAGAAAAATTTGAAAGATAGTGCTGCAATCTCTTTTTTAATATTTTTTATTTCTTGAAGAGAGTACAAATTAGGATTAAAACAGAAAGATTACATGTGATATAGAATTTCATTTAACAAAGTAATATGAACTTCATTGTGTTTGTTTTAATGCATAGTGTTGTCTTCCAACCAGTTATTCATATTACCAGCTATCTGCATGTAAAGTTGGAAGAAAAAAGAAATGTATAAGAAATTAAGAAGAAGGGGCTGGGGTGATGGCTCAGTGGAATAAGGGCTTCCTTGGTAAGTGCAATTCCCTGGTTCTAAAAAAAAAAAAAAAAGAAATTAAGAAGAGACAGACAGGGCTGGGGAGATGGCTCAGTGGGATAAGTGCTTCCCTGGCAAACACAAGGGTCTGAGTTCGATCCCTGGTTCCACAAAAGAAGAAGAAGAAGAAGAGGAGGAGGAGGAGGAGGAAGAGGAGAAGGAGGAGGAGGAATCTCTTCTGGAGGGTTAATTCTGGAGGGTTAATAACTTAAGTTTTCAGATTAAAAATTAGAGAATAAGAAGGGGTGCAAGAATAGCCAACATTTTGGCCCCAGCCATTCAAGGTCAGTGAGGACTCAGGACATAAGAGAACCTGTACTGTAACATCCTCTAACTCAGATTATGAGGCCACAGAGGAAAATGATTGATGATGGAGAGCATGCCTAAGGAGAGTCACATGGAGAGAAAACATTCTCTCAGGCTTTCACAGACAGTAAATTGGTTAAGCAATGGCCGTGACTCATCTACATGGCTGACACTGACAAAGGGTGTACAAACTCCAGTACAGGGTTTCACGGTAAATCCTTGAGGGGATTTGACTGACCTTGTCAGATACAAAAGTTACATTTCTTGTTATATAGGTCTTGCTTTATCCTGGTCTTAACCATCCAGCAGAAAAGTATAAAAATGAGGTATAAAAAGTAAAGCCATATTAATATGCTGAGCTGTAAAAGGCTCAAGTCAACAACAACTTCTGATATTTCCAGTCCTACAGATGACCCACTACTATTATGGACTACTGGACTATATTGTATTATTTTGCTGAATTCATGCACCTACAATATTTAAATGGCAATGGAATATCCAACTCTGAAAAAACTAAACAAAAAAGGGGTACAAAGGAAGGACCATTTTGTATCTGTATATACAAAATAGTTAGGATAGATATACAGCTATTTTCTCTTAACTCAATGAGAAGAAAGATTTGTATTAATAGTGTTAGGACAGGATATCATGTCTGCATCTTATATGATGAATAACTACTATGAAGACAACAATATGCAATGTAATAATTATTGAAACTGTCCTACTAACTTGTTTTAAAAGTTTCATTGCTATTTGTTTCTCAATAAAATTAATAAAAAAGAAAAAAGAAATTAAGAAGAGAAATTCATACAAATAATTGAAAAAGGAGATAAAACAAATTATTAACTGCTTATTTTTATAGACCAGCAGAAATGCACAGTACAGCTGTTCAAACCATCCTGCTTACATACAAAGATACATCTCTTTCCCCCATTGACTCTTCTGTCTTCTTCCTCAACTCAGTGACTCTTTGCTTTTGAATAAGTTCATTCCTTTTTTCCAGGATCTATTGTACCCTTCAGATTACATTTTTCTCTTTGAGGTTCTCACGCTAAGGAGACAATATGTTTGCACATATTGGTTTGATTTATGTCACTTAAGAGTATGTTGCACCCATTTACCAACAAAAGACTCAAATTTATCTGTTTTATACCTGAGAAATACTCTATTATATAAACACACTATTTTCTTTATCCATTCTTTAGTTGATGGACATCTAGATTATTTCCAGGATTTAGCTATGATAAACTGTGTTGTTATAAATATGGATATATATATACTATTGTGGTATGAGATTTTTCAGTTCTTCTGGAAAAATACCCAGAAGGGGAATAGGTGGCTTGAATGGGATCTCCAATCCTAGCTTTTGAAGGAACTGCCACACTGATTTCCATAATGGTTGTACCAGCCTGCTCTCTCATCAACAGTGCAGAAGGGTTCCTTTTCCTCCATAGCCCCTCCAGCATTTGTTATTGGCTGGCTTCTTCATGTTAGCCATTCTTTCTAGGGTGAGAGAGAATCTCACTGTTGTTTCAATTTGCATTTCTTGAATGACCAATGATGTTGAACATTTTTTCATATATTTACTTGCCGGGCTGGAGAGATTGCTCAGCAGTACTGCCTGCTTAGGCAAACTTAGGCAAAGGGCAGGGACCATGGTCTGATGCTCAGCATGATATGCTGTTCCAGCTCCACCCCCAGAGTGGGCTGAGCTGGCCACACACACACACACACACACACACACACACACACACACACACACACACACAATCTTCTAGCATATTTATTTGTATTTCTTCCTCTGAGAAGTGTATATTTATTTCAGATGCCCATTTTTGGATTGGATCATTGAATTTGGGGGCCTGATTTTTAAAATTCTTTATATGTTCTAGATAGAAGGCCTTTGTCAAGGGACAGTCAGCTCTAAGTTTTTCCAAGTTTGTTCGTTCTTTTTACTTTGTTGGAGATTTGTTTTGAAGTGAAGAAACTTCAGAAAGATGAGATCCCAGTTGTTGATTCTTTGAAGTATTTCTGTGCAGTATGCTTTTGCTCATAAAGTCTCTACTCACCTCTCTGTCTTTAAGGTTCTCACTTATATTTTCCTCCAGAAGATTTAGTATCTCTGTTTTAATATTTAAATCTTTGATCCATTTTGACTATAGCTTTGTGCATGGTGATAGGCATGTTGAAAACCAGTTCTAGGGCTAGGGAGATAGCTCAGGGGTTAAAGTGCCTGCTTGGCAAACACAAGGTCACAAGTTCGATCCCTGGTACCACAAGAAAAAAAAATTGATTATTCTTATATTGGCTGGAGCCATATATCACTGGAACAGCACTCATATCATGTTGATCACAAATTGAACCTGATTTCTAGCAGCAAAACCAAAGAATAAATAAAAATTAAAAGGAGACCAAAAACAAAAAAAAAAAGAAAACCAGTTTTTCCAGCACCATTTTTTTTTTTTTTTTTGGCGGAACTGGGGATTGAACTCAAGCCCTTGCGCTTGCCAGGGTAGTGTTTATTCAACTGAGCCATCTCCCTGGCCCACCAGCACCATTTATTAAGGAAGCAAAAAAAAAAAAAAAAAAAAAAAAAAAAAAGAAGTGGTTGTCTTTCTTCCAGTGAGCATATTTGGCTCCTTTACCAAAGACTGTGTTTGCATTTGTGTCTGCATCTTCTAATCTGTTCCACTGACCTTCAGGCCTGTCTATGCCAACACCGTGCTGATTTGATCACAATAGCTTTATTTCCATCTCAAATGTTATGTAAATTTTTTGTTTTCTTAGATTTGTGTTACCTAAGACCATAAGATTTTAGAAATCAAGACATCTCCATTTTGTGTCTTGGCCAGGCCTCATAGTCTTACACTGAAACTCTCAGAATTCATATACAAGGTCTGTCCTATGTATAATACCCAGGCCAGGGAGCAGCAGATGTGTTATATTTCCTCCCTGGCACAACACCCTGGGTAGTTCTTCTTTTTAGAAAGCTTGATTTCTGAACCACACAATCTCACATGCAATGGTGGGCAGTGAGCAGGAGTGTGATGTGATAACAGTGGTGTCCCTGACATGTTAGGGTAAAGGTGCAGGGAGGGAGTTCTCCTGAGCCATGGAATGAATTCTCCTTACAAAGATCAGGGGGAAGAGATCTGGTTTTCCTGTTGTGGTCTTTAGCCTGGTCCCATCTTCTGTTCCTGTGGTAGCAGGAAAAAAATAAAGGCTGAGGTCTGGGAGCAGTACTGTTTTGACTGAAGCTCCACTTGGCTTACCAAACCCAAGCTGGGTTGCACCATGTTCCCTGGAGTAAAGGCCCAAGTCAGCTGCCAGGGGCAAGATGCCTGCCATTGGTTTCTGGACCCCACTGGGCTGGCCAATGGGAGAGGCCAGTTGTGAGGCAGGGACTGCCTGCCCCTGAGAGCACCAGACTTTTGAATTGGGACCTCTCCTCACTTCCATCTCAACTGCAGCTGGTGGGTCTGATTCCATAAAACAGGGTAAGAGCAGTTCCAATTCCAGCCTGGCAGGGGGTGGCTTGGATATGCCCAGGGTTTCCTGCCTGTGGCAAAATGGGGATGAACATGGGAACAACTCACATGAAGTCGAATGGACATTGGGTTTCTTCTTCAATTTGCCAGAGCTCCAAGACAGAAAGAATAGTTCTTTCTGATCATAATGCCTAGGATTAACCTGACTCTTTCCTAGCTTACCTGGTGCAAGATGCATACAGAGAAAAAGGTTGGGGTCAGCCAGATATGAGGGTCCATCTACAGGTGGAATCCCGTGAGAGGGGAAAGGAAAAAGGAGTACTAGAGAAGGGAGTCAGGGAAAAGCCAAGGTGAAGTCTGATCTTAGACTTGAGTTCAGAACCAAGCTCTACCAACCCAGTAAATATACACTGAGAAGATGCTATGGGCCATCTGAGTTTGTGAGATACAAGCATGAATGTGAAATTGTAGGTGTTAGGGTATCTGTAGGCATAGGAATGTTTTACGGGATTATTGAGGAATTCAAATGAGACGAAGAGAAAAGAGGCCCGCATATGGTGGGGGCATTAGTGGAAAAGTCTTATTTTTGTGTGATGTTTTCCTATAGAAGCACTGGTCTTTGTGAAGCCCAGTCCTACTTGCCCCAGGGACACTGCATTTGTGACTCCATGGTGGTTTCCAGGTTTAGAAGCAGAGGTCAGAGTGGGAAGAATTTTAGAGGTCAGGGCAGCTCCTCATGATGGAGCCAGCTGTATTCCTACAGCCGAGCAGCAGGATGCAAGCACTGTTGCTTGGTCAGCAGACCCTGGGGCCACCCTTCCTTCAGTCCCGAGGGGTCTTACGGAGAGACTCAGGACTTGCTCCTGATGTTTCACTGGAGGCTGGGATGATGGGACGGGGGGGGGGGGGCAAGCTTTCTGCTTATCTCCTGTCAAAGCAGTGGTCTCAGACATTTGGCTGAAGTGAGGAAGTGATGTCTTCAGGAATGCAGGAGCTTTCCATCAGGAATGTCTTCAGATGGAGAGAGACTTAGCCTAAACCATGCAGTGGAGGGAATCTCTGCACTCTAGCTCCTTGAGAGTACAAAGTGTGTGCGCATGTACATTTGTGTGATGTGCATGTGTGTGTATGGGGTGTGGGGCAAGGTACGTACGTACGTAATACGTATTACGTATGCACGTATATACGTGCTTGTATGTGCTGAGGATGGGAATGCTGACAGCCTCCCAAGGCTGACTGGAAGCTTTCAGCTAATCCTTCTAGGAACCAAACCAAACGGAGTCAATTCCTGATTCTGCATGTATCATTAGTTTCACCATCTGAAGTTGCCAAGATTCTACCATTTTTATTATTTTTTTTTTAATTTTAGGGAAGGGTCTACAGGGTGTTCAGGGTCTCACTGCTAGATCGGACTCATAGTGATTCTCCTGTGTACAGCCTCCCAAGAGCTGAGATTACAGGCGCGCGCCACCACACCCAGTCTCAACGGCTCTTTCCGGGCAACCTGGGGGCAGGGCCAGCACAGCAGGTAGGGGATTGAACACCTGACCCCGTGCCTGCTTGTAGGTGCTTTAATTCGCTGAGCTACTTGGCTGGCCCATTTTGATTTTTTAAAGAATGGCAGGTTCGTACCATGGAACCATGGTTGTGTGGTCTTAGGTCAGACTTCTGCGACTCTCTGGTTCTTCTCTACAATCGAGTCAAAAGCAAAGGTACGAGAAAATGAAACCCAAGGTTGGGGCTGGGGAGATGGCTTAGTGGAATAAGCACTTCCCTGTTAAGCGCAAGGGCCTGAGTTCAATCTCGGGGGCTGGGGGTGGGGGGATGAACAGTCTTACAGCACGTCATGCAAATATGCCTCAAGGAATATTCACCGATTTCTGAGTATTCTCATGTTGCTCAACTCTCATGGTCCTCAGGAGCTTAGAAAGCTGGGGCCAAGGACCTCCGTGTAGTAAATGCAGAAACAGCCATGGAAGGGATAGAGGCTTAAAAGTCAAAGCAGGAACCTCTCACGAGCCATTCCCCTAATCTCTGTTTCCTCATCTCTAAAATGTGGGGTCCTCTTCTTTAGCTTTTGCCTTCCCATTTATAAAAGCAGGGCCATAGTGAGACCATTTTGTTGGCTCTGATTTTGTGTTTTAGTGATTCTTTCTCCTGTGGGGGGAGTTGGCACCGATTTGGCGAACCTTGTCCCCTCCTATAGTTCTGCCTCTTGCTGATCCCAGAGGGGCCCCAGTTCTTGCATTTCACAAGATTCTGCTGTTGATATTGAAATTCTAGCAGGTCAGAGTGGACTTTCTCACACATTGTAGCATAAACACGAGGGTGTACGATGGTCCCTTAGGATCCCACCATACCCTCATATAATTTTTTTTTTTTTTTTTTTTTTTTTTTTTTTTGTCTTTTTTGAGACAGGGTCTCACTATGCAGTTCAGTCTGGCCTTAAGCTCACTTTGTAGCTCAGGCTGGTCTCGAACTCACAACAATCCTGCTGCCTCAGCCTCCCGAGTGCTGGGATTACAGGCCTGCGCCACCACGCCCGGCTCCCTCATATAATTTTAAAAGGGAACAAATCCTTCAGGGCTCTCCAGGAAGGCCAGTGCGGGGAAGAAAGCTAGAGTGGTGATTTCATCTCAGATCAGGCCTCTGCCCGCTTTCGTTTGTTCGCTGGGGCAGAAATTACTACACCTCTCTGGTTCTTGAATTTTTGTGATAACTGAGCCCTCCCTGGTGCTGTGTGGATGAAATGAGATTTCAAGACTGGTGGCCTGAAGCAGCGACTCATAGCAGGTGGTCTTCAAATGTTTGTTTGTTTTTCTTCTCTCATTTATGTGTACAGTACCTTGCAGTTTAAAAACACTTCTTTATGCTTACCAATTAATTCTGAAGTAATATTGTGAAATAGGCTAGGCAGGAAATAACAGCTGACATTTATAGTCAAACAGCATAAGGTCAGAAATGCCTAGGGTGGTGGCTAAATTACTGGGAGAAGCCAGGTCCATTGTCCCATAATCCGTAGGTTTTTTTTTTTTTTTTTTTTTTTTTTTGCAGTACCAGGGATTGAACTCAGGGCCCTGAGCTTGCCAGGCAAGTACTTATTCTACAGAGCTATCTCCCCAGCCCAATCTGTAGGGTTTTAATGTTATTTTTTCTCCTATTCACACCCCATCCTACAGGGAGGAGTACTGAAAGGTAGGTGTGTGACCATAGTACTTTCGTCCTGGGTTATGCTGAAGGGTATGTTGCTGTATTCTTTTTGTTTTTGATTTTATGAGAAAATTTATTTGGAAACAGTGCTTGTGAGCCTGCAAAAGCAGTACCCACCTGGGGTGCAGACAAGATTATAGGGTCCTATTTCCTGGGCACTCCTTTCCTGGTGCCAGGCTGTGGGGCCTCCTGCTGTTCCCTGCTCAAGCTCTCTCCTGTCTCCAGAGCAACACCCTCTCCTGGCTCCCCTTTTTCCCTCTGCCTTGGGTGAATCATCTCCTCCATCTCAGCTCTTCTTCATTCTCTCTAGGAAACCTGTCTAACTCAGAGTGACCACTGTGCTTTCTGCCATTATCTGAGTAGCATTCTGGCATTTCAAGTCCTTGTATTCTTCTCTCCATGTCCTTTTGCTCTTTGTCATTGTCATCCTGTGATTGGCTCTCTGAGGGCCTGACTCTCACAAAGCTGCAGGGGACATAAATTTCCTGTTTTCCATCGCTACTGCCGACTTTCTTGCTTCTTTCTTTTTGTTTTTCTGTGCTTGGTTCTTCTTCCTTTCCTGGTTTCTTAAGAAGCTTAATCCTAATTTCTGTTTCAACAGTTGTCTTTTGTTTATCTGCTTCTTTCCTCTTACATTTTTCTTCTTCTCTTTTTTTTCTTTTCTCTTTCTCCTGCAAGCATTTCTTTTCTAACTCTCTCCTCCTCCTTTCTTCTCGCTTCTCCTCTCGAATTCTCTGCTTTTCTAATTTTCTGTTTTTAATATCGTCCAAAAGAGGTGTGGTTTTTCTAGCAACAAGTTCTCTTGTCTCTGCCTCTATTTCTAGTAGAAGAGTTTCAGGACTGGCCCTGGTTCTCTCTTCTTCCACACTGTAAGTTTCCAAAAATTGCTTATACTCTGGATCATCAGCGATGCTCCCCGTCTTGGAGTCTCTCTTCTTCAGCTTCTTCTTGACTGTCTTCTGGAGTGGGGCAAACTCTGCCACTGCAGGATACTCCAGGCCTTTACTGCCCAGGAAGACATATCCATCAAAACGATCTCTATGATACCAAAACATTATGAAAACAGTTTGCAATGTATTAATTTATCAAATCCATCTTGTCAAGGTATCTTAAAACTATCTCATTGATATTTGTATTTCAATAAAACAAAAACTAAAAAAAAAAAATACATTAAAAAAAAAAATCTCTGAACAGAAGGATGTCATCAGGATTCCTAAAAGTAATGTATGCTCTAGAGTAGAGATGAGGATAAAGGCTGAGATCCGCGCCAGCGACCTAGAAGTAGTCCTGCGCAGGTAGCGGGCGCAGCTGCTCCTCTAGCCGCTCCTTGGTGAGGCCGGGGGCAGCCGCCACAGGACCGCCTGAGCAGCGCAGGCCCGTCACCTAAGCCGCCTCCGCCCGGGCGCAGCGGCCGCACGCGGAGGCCCATCCCACACGACCCCGCCGCGCTGGGGCCCAGCCCGGCTCCCTCGGCGCCCCGCCCCGGGGCTCTAGCCGCGATACGCCAGGCCTATTGTTGTATTCTGACAGACCCGAGAGTTTGACTTCCACTTTCTCTTGGTTCACCTCTGGGGTCTTGAGAAAGTCCCCTAACCTCTCGGACACCGCCTTTCCTCACTCTTAAGATGCACACAGCCATAGCCAACACTTTCTGATCAGTGACATGTGCCACACAGTGGTCTAAGATTGGACCCAGACCATTTAATTCTCCAACAAACATATAAGGCTGAAATATGTTAAAAGAACAAATTATTGGCTCCTTAGCACTGTATTAAGATCACAGACTGGCTGGCCAGATAGCTCAGTGGATTAAAGCCCCTGCTTAGGCAGGCCCAGGGGCCCAGGGTTCATCTCTGGGTCTGCCGTGTCACCCCCATCCCCCCAGGGTGTACTAAGAAGGCGACTGAGACTGGGCATGGTGGCACACACCTATAATCCTAGTACTTGGGAGGCTGTAAAAAGGAGTATCATTACGAGTTTGATCTAGTAGTGAGAGCCTATAGACCCTGTACCAAATTAAAAAAAAAAAAATTTGCTGAAGATCACAGACTTATGCTCCGCACCTCACCCTACATTGCCACTCAAAGTAGTTGCCAGAATTAAATGAGATATTCAATGAGATACAGACTTTGTAAACAGCATTCTGCAAAGTGCACAAATTATAAGACTTTATAGCTCATGATTTATGTAAATTTTTCCTTACAGACATGATTTGGTCTTATTTATAGTCCTTAATTTAATTTAATAACATCCCCTGCCCTGTGTAGAAATAAAAGGTCTTCCAAAGTCAAAGACAATAGACAATTTCTCTATCTGAGCAGAGAGCAGATGTGGTTCTGAAAGAAAACATTTTTGTTTTGTTTTGTTTTTGGTGGAACTGGGGATTGAACTCAGGCCCTCGCGCATGCCAGGGAAGCGCTTATTCCACTGAGCCATCTCCCCACCCCCAAGAAAGCATTTTTGCAAACCAGGCTCCTGCACTGAACACTGAACTTCAGCTGTTCTCAGCTGCTGATGCCTCTGTAGACTTAGCTTAGAGCACACCCTTCGTCTTCAACTGGAATCTGCTCCTACCATTGGAAACTGCTCAAGATGGTAGCTCTCTTGTCTTTCCACTCTTTGGGCTCTCTACCTCCTGCCACCCGCACGGAACCCAGACTACTCACACCTATTACAGGGAAAAAGCTGCCCCTATCACTGAGGTGTGGGGACAGGAGATGCTCCCTTGGGCTGGGAGGGAAGGATCTCAATATTTGCTAGGGGAGGAACCAGAGAACTGCAGGCACCTCTTCCTTTGTCTTCTCTCCAAGCTTTGAGGGGGTAAGGCACCCCTGCCCTTTATCTTTAGGCTCCTCCAACACTGCACCCTTTTCTGCATCCTCCTCTCCAGTGGAAAAGAACATAACTTCTCCGAGTTTTCATCCTCATTTCTGGGAAAACTAGTGCAGAGCCACAGTTCTCATGGGTTTATTGCTCCAAGTAAGCTTTCCCCTACGGCGGAGATGACAAATACTGGGAAAGTTTAATGACGCATGAAATCCTAAGTCTCTGAATAAGCCGGAGCCCTGAGGAAAGGCGGCCTCTGGTTTCTCTGTCTGGGCTTCTCCCTCGCTCACTTTGTTCTTACCTTGGATCCAGCTAGGCTATAGAGTAAGGCTTCTTAGTTTTATTTCCAGCAGCTGAGAACACTCTCCCTAACCCTCCAAATTCAGTAGAGGGCGACAAAGGTACACCGAGCTGATCCGAGCCAGTGGGGAGCAAGTCTCCTGACCCTGAGGAGCAGCCCGTCTCTGTGGCTGCCTTCTCTGCCTGCTTTTTCTCTTCCCCACCTCCAATTTCACTCTCCATAGTTATAGGGCTGCACACAAATGGATATGTGGTAAACAATGCATCAGATCAATAGTAATTTAATTAAAGCATTTAAAGAGCTGATTTCCAAATAGGGGTAAAAAATCACATCTAGATAATGATCAGAAAAATCAGAGATACCATAAAGAGGGAAAAATGTTTTTTCATTTGATAATTTTTTTATAAACCACTTAATATTTTTGTACAGAGACTGCTATACAACCAAAAAATTATTTTAGACTTCTTTTTATCCAAGTTTTGATTTCTTAGTGTCAGCAAGGTGTGGAAACTTTTCTTGCAGAATTTCCTGTTTCTTTTTCTCCAGACACCTCTTTCTTGCTTCAATGTGGGCGGGTTTCTCAGTTCTCAATCTGACAAAATGGCCCACATAAGGCAATGCAAACAATTGTTTCCTGTTGTATCTTTTATTTAAATACCAAGGTGTAGGCCACTGCTTGGACTCATGCCACATGATTCCTCCAAAGATGTCTCTCCTCCAAGCACCAGGTCTAGCTTTTTCTTGACCAGTCTGGAGAAGCCTTACAGCATCTTCTCTTTCCTGGACGACTTTATCTAATGCATTCATGGACTCAACTACTTTTTCTAACTGTTCTGGACTTGGTATTGGTAATACTTGCTGCTTGGCCTCCTATTCTAGAGTTAGAAGCATGCTTCTTTCTTTTAGTGAGACATACCAAAGCTTATGTAAACCTTCATTACTTTTGTTCCTTAATTACTGACAAGTCCATGCAGCTCAGGATTTCACTTTTTCTTGCCCAGAATTCTTTGAGTCATCAAAAAACTCTTCCAGTCCTCTTCTTGACAATGTGGTATGAAGTAACCTACACTGATGAAAGGTTGTGCCATCTGATGCATTCTTAGATAACAAACGAAGAGAAAGCCCTGTGCTAGCAGGGGCCTTAGAATTTTTTGATGACCTAGAAGCCTTCAGGACTGCTGAGACTCTTGTATAGAACAGAGCCGAACTGGCGGCAGCCATTTTTTTCTACCAGGAAAATTTAAATATATCAAATGACAAGAAAAGTAGAAGAAAATAGAATATTCACCAAATCCTAGTCTGTGTTTGTTAAGGAGTACTTAACAGTTGGACAAAGAAAAATATCAACAGAGTTGGACATATAAGGACTAGAACTTCTGTGTATAAAATCAAGGTAAAATATTTTGCACACTAGAGAATATAGGTACATGTATGATAGATGTTGAGAGCTCATACAACTTCATTAAAAGCAGATAATGTTCCTCATAAATTAGATAACCATGAACACTTTTAGAGATATTATGAATAAGGAATTAAATTAATAAATAGGCCTTTGATTAAATGTACAACTCCTACTGACTGAATAACATGAACTGTAGCAATGAGGTAACATTTCCTTTGCTCACTAAACCAGCAGAAACAAAATGCTTTTGTGGAAATGTCCAAAGCTGGTGATGTTGGCTCAGGTGGGCCTTTGTCCACATGCTGACACACTAGCAGATGGTGGCATAGCAGAGTGGTATGAGAATAGGTATGAAAGACTTAAAGATCCTTATGCTCTGCCAGGTCCGGGATCACAGGCCTATAATCCCAGCACTTGGAAGGCTGACTCAAGTTCAAGACTACCTTAGGCTATACAATGTGACCTTGTTTCAAAAAAGAGCAAAAACAGAAGTTTATATTCTTTGGTGCAATAATTTACTTCTAAGAATAGGTCATAGTGGAATAATTTTTGAAAAAGCTGTATACCTAAGGATGTTTAAAATACTATTTTAAAATCAACATATAAAATGCTTTGTTATAGAATATGAAATAACATTTTAAAATGGAAACAAGTTAAAAGTTCAACAAAATAGAAATGGTCAAGTATATGTTGGCTATGCCCACATAAGTATCCATACTAGCACAGAGAGGCTTAAAATGTAATTTAAAAAACTAAGGAATCATGAAACAAAAATAGAAAAATAAATTTCTAAAGAGAAGAGAGAGAGAAAGAGAGAGAGAGCTTTGATATTTCTATATGAAGTACGATTTTGGTTAAAAATAGGGAAATTCATAGAGTTAAGGATTTCCTTCTTTGTTGTGGTTTCCAAACATCCTGTATAACACACACACACACACACACACACACACACACACACACACACATGTGCATGATACAGATTAGTTGTGTCACCTTTATGGGCAGCCCAGAACCTCAGTTAATGGGGTGCAGAATGGGATTACAGATTTCATTTTTGTTGTTGTTGCTGCTATTACCTGGAATCAAATTCAGGATCTTTCACTTGCCAGGCAGGTGCTGTGTCGCTGAGATATAGCCCAGCCCATGTACATCTTTGGGGACAGATTATCAACCAGAATTTTTCCTACATCTTGGTTAGAGGTACAGATTTGTCCTAAGCTACGTGTAATTCTGGAACCTTCAGGTAAACTAGACAAACAACATGATGAAAAACAGTGAGATTGTGGGGTAAAATAATGCACATGGATTAAATTTTTTTAAGCATCAGATTCTTGAAATCAACTGAACCACACAGGGTCTCAGCAATGCCTCTGATCCAGGATCTTAGGACATGTTTCCAGCTCTGATGCAGTCTCCCAAGTTCTTGTTGAGAGAAGCACAGATAGAACTAAGATGCCTACAGTCTGGCATGGGGGCCTGCGATCATCCTGGGATCAGAGCAGAGCCGGGGAGAGGACCTGAGCCTTCTGCCTAAGCACCACCCTCTTCAGGGAGGATGGACAACCCAGAGACTGCAGTCCCTTGGCCACCCTTCCCCAGGACTCCCAGAATCTATGTTCCAAATGCACCTCATCCTCTTGCCTTCCTTTCCCCTCCATGTCTTTCCCTCTTCCTTCTCCTTTCTCTCTTTCTTCCTGACTCTGTTTGGCTTGTTCTATTTTCACTGCAGAAGCACTTACTTCGTGCCTGCTTTCACACCACATCCTATGAGGCTTGCCCTTGGGTGCTCGATGTCCAGGAGGGACACAGGCGAGCAGTATGGGCATTGGAGTCAAGTGTGAGAGGGGAAATGACAGAGTAAGTCAGGGAGCCAGGAAAAGGAGGGGTCAGCCCAGGTGTCAGGGGGAGGACAGGACTTCTGCAAGAAGGTGACATCCAAAGTGTGCTGAAGTCTAAATATGAACTAGGAAAGTGAAAAGGGGCAGCTGAAGGGGGCCCAGGCAAAGGGTCAGCCTATATTCCTATGGGACAAAGTATCTTCTGTTGCCTGTTTAACTCAAGGCCAGGTTTGACTTGTGCGTGTGTGTGCATGTGCATAAAATGCACCAGGGGTAACTGTGATCCAGGAGAGGTGAAGAGGAAGGGAGAGAGTGGGAGGGAAAGGAGGAGGTGCAGATACAAAGAATGAAAGAGAAGATGAAGGCAGCCAAGGGGAGAGAGAGTGGTCAGAGATGAGTGGAGTGACCTGAGGACTGAAAACTCCGGCATGGATTCTTGGTAAACTGATATTTGGGGCTTTCCCAGGCCTGGGGCCTGAGCCTGGGTCACCATGCCATGGAGAAACTCACAGTTCTGCTGAGGAAATGTGACTGCACACAACAAGGCAGAAAGAGATCGAGGTAGGCTGAGCAATCGGCAAAGTCTTCCTGGAAGAGGTGAGTAGCGAGAAGGTGGATCACGCTGAGATGGATCATACGTATGCAGGTCTGGGGAGAGGCTGCAGCAGGGTTCCACCTCTCCGTGCTGACCACTCACTCCGCCTTCCAGGGCCCAGAATGCTGGTGCTGCGAGCCGTTCTCCTGCTGTTAGCCTTGCCCAGCCAAGCTGAGGAAACTCCTACTTTGGAGCCAGGAGCTCTGCTTCCACCACCCAAGGGACCCTGTTCAGGGTGGATGGCAGGCATCCCAGGACATCCTGGCCACAACGGGATCCCAGGCCGAGATGGTAGAGATGGTGCCCCTGGAGAGAAGGGTGAGAAGGGAGACGCAGGTAAGAACGAGGCCTGGCATCCTTCCTTATAACCGCTCCTGGGTAGAGGAGGCTTCCTCTGTGGCTTGGGCACAGGGAGGGACCAAAGCTTTTCCATGTAACACAGAAGCAGACAAGAAGAGACATAAGGTTGGGTTTCCAGGGGGAGAGATTAGATAATGCCTCCTACCCAAGTACACTCGGACTCTTCTCCATCTGTGCCTTCTTCCATATCCTCCATCACCTCCCTGCCCCATGCCCCCTATGTTCACACTCCTATTCTTCCTCCTCAGTCCCTTTCACCCATTGGGATTCAGCCACAGGTACTGCACACCTCTGGGGTTTCCCTAGCTTTGGAGGGCCCTTGCTTCTAACATAGACTTTCAGAAGTCACTATGAGAAAGTCTACACCAAGTATGCCAAACTGAATGTGAACAAATGCCCCAACCACACTGAAACAACACAAAAGCAACAGCAAATCCAACCACCCAACCAAACAAAAAGATTCAAATGTCCAAACGGGACTGAGAGAATTACACTGCACGCAGACTTGTGTTCTGATGCAGCATTACGTGGGAGGCAGCGTTTGAGCCAGGCTTCGAGGGATATGGAGGCTGAAGAGAGAAACTCACAAGTGTCCAGCCACACAGGGGCAGCAGGCCTGTCCAACCATGTAGGTTGGACATGAATGTATGGGAGCTTACTGGGCTGTGAGAAATATGGAGAGACACCTGACAAATGAGTTAAAGAGTAAATGAATGAGAAAATGGACAAACGATGTTCAGAATTCTCGCTGATCACTGACTCAGAGCCTCAGTCAGACCAGACAGTTCCAAAGCCAAAGGGCAGTCAATGAGCTTGCAGTAGAGTTAAGAGATTGGCTTTCTGAGCTAGTTGGAGGATTCTGAACATTATTTAGCCATTTATCCATTCATTCATCCATTCATCAAGAGCCCTTTTCATATGTTTATTCATGTACATTAATTTTACAAAATACTTGGTTTCAATGTGACATTTACACACACACACACACACATCACACTCACACACACACCATATTTTGATCATATTCATCCTCCTACAATACTCCCTTAAGATTCTCTCCCCTCTGTTTCCTTCCCTTCATCTATCGGTGAGCTCAAGAGTCTTTTCATGGGTTGGAAATGAATTTGTGGGAAGCTCCTGGTCTGTGGGAAATGCACAGAGAGGAGGTAGCATCTCTTCTTGCTCCGTCAAGCGTGCTGTGGCTGGAGATCCCACAGACAGTGGTTTCAGTGGCAACAACTAAGACCTACTTCACACGGTCACTGAAGCCTTCTTGTCCTCTAGGTCTTATTGGTCCTAAAGGTGACACTGGTGAAACTGGAGTGACTGGGGCTGAAGGACCCCGAGGTTTTCCGGGAATCCAAGGCAGAAAAGGAGAACGTGGAGAAGATGCTTATGTGCACCGCTCAGCATTCAGTGTGGGGCTGGAGACCCGTGTCACCATCCCAAATGTGCCCATTCGCTTTACCAAGATCTTCTATAATCAGCAGAACCACTATGATGGCACCACAGGCAAATTCCACTGCAGCATTCCTGGGCTGTACTACTTCTCCTACCACATCACAGTCTATCTGAAGGATGTGAAGGTCAGCCTCTTCAAGAATGACAAGGCTGAGCTCTTCACCTATGACCAGTACCAGGACAAGAATGTGGACCAGGCCTCTGGCTCTGTGCTCCTCCATTTGGGTGTGGGTGACCAAGTCTGGCTTCAGGTGTATGGGAATGGAGACCACGGTGGACTCTATGCAGATAATGTCAATGATTCTACCTTCCTGGGCTTCCTTCTGTACCATGATATCAGTGAGTCCTCCTAAGAGCTCCATCAGACCACATGGCCCAGAAGTCAGTTAAAGCTTTCAGTCAACAAGCCTTCAGCATAGATAAGAGATGGATTTTATTAACTAGTTTGAGAGTTCTAAATGTTACCTATGTGTTTAGTCATCCATCCATCCATCCATCCATCCATCCATCCATCCATCCATCCATCCATCCAGTGCCCTTTTCTAAAAATCATATAGTATTTTCTGAGTCTTGAAGAAGACCTGGTCCCTCCAGCATCTCTCATGTAGCACCAACAATGGACAGTAAAGCTATTTCTTGGCAAGCTTCATATACCTGAAATAGTAATAGATATTGGGAAGTAATTAACAATGCTGTTTTGTTCCCATCACCCCCCCATTCATGCCAAACCTGTGAGGCACCTGAGAAAGGCATTGTTCTCTGTTTTACAGTTGGGCTGGAGGCAGTAAGTGAATGCTCCAGGTCACACAGAACTATTGAGCAGCAGAGCTAAAAAATCAAAGCCAGAGTCATGAACTCTTCCCACTAGCTACACCCTTTTGGAGACGTTCATGGCCTCTTTGGAGTCTCAGGAGGGGCCTGTGCCTCACCTCACCCGAGGGCCTCTGAATGTGCCTTTCACCAGTTAAAAGTTTTCCCCAGCAAAGCTCCCTGGGGCAGGTGGTGCTGTGGTGACTGCATGGAGCTTGACCCCTCAGTGGGCCTGCCTTGTGCGGTGGCTTCTTTCCTATTGTCTCCTCTCGTACCGCCCTTCCAGTAGGGAACGTGGCTTGCTCTTCCCCATGTTGAAACGCTTGGCACTCCTCAGGGTCTCCTGGCTGGGAGCGTCCATGCTGTGTGCCTATCTTAGTTACTTTCTTGTCCCTGAGATGCAATATCTGACACCCACAAATTCAAGGAAGCGAGGTTTATTTTGCCTCATGGTTGACTACATGGTCAGTGGGCTTCCAGGCAAGATGGCGCGGCACAGGGCAGGGCAGGGCCTGGCACACAGGAAGCAGAGTGTGGGAGGAGGGGGTGAGACATAAGCCCTCTGCCAGCACACCCCAGCGACCCACCTCTTCCGAGCAGACCCCACTACTAACAGCATGTCAGCTGCGAGTCCCCATAATCCAGTCTCCTTCCCAAAGCCCCACCTATGAGTGCATGAAGCTTTTGGGAAGCCCTTGTGCTTCCGGTGCCCCTCTATGTCCAGTCATTGCTGAGAGTCCTGGAATCTTTGGCCCTTAGAGGAGGGGCAGCTTGCGGTAAGGACGGAACTTCCTTCACCTCTGAATCTTCCACAGGTCCTTAACAAATGCCTCATGAAGTCCAATCTGTTGAGCCCCATACCTACCTGGAATTAACTCTATTTCAATCTCTTCACATTAATAGTTTTTAATCTAAAAAAACACATCCATTTTTGAAATTTCCTGGTGTCAGACACCCCATTTTGTCTACATGGGCAGCTTGAATGTTTCCCAGTGAAGTTAGGGATAATTATGTTTTCCAGAACATTCTCTCTCAAAGAGGTAGCTTGACTGTCAACCACAAAATCTACAGAGAAATTTGGAAGCCATGCTTTCTATTGACAAGTTCAGAGAAGACTTGAGCCTCTTGAATTTAGTCTTCTTTTTAAGAATTACAAATGGTTATTGGTGGTAAACTGTCTTAGGAGATAAGGGCACATGTGATGTTCTTCAAAGGTTTTAGACAGAGTAAAACACAATAACACAATAAATGAGTATAGGAGTGCAACTTTTTTTTTTTCTTGCTTGTAGTCTTCAGTACTGGATGATTCCTTTTTATATGTATATTGCTACTCATTATGTAACTCTTTCTACATATAAAGCTTGGTCTTTTAAAGTGCTTTTATGTCATTTTTTGGCAAGAAATATTCTGTTCAACATTAAAAATAAAAGGACTTACTGCACATGACTTTTTTTATTTCTAGTGAAATGTATGAGGTGTAGAAAGGGATGAACTTTGTGTTAGTTAAGGCTGTGTGTTCTGAATGTCAGAAAACCCAACTGGACTGGGTAGAAAACACCACAGCTGTCCTGTGTTTCCAGGAGACCCCAGTGAGAGCATCCTCACGTCCCCTGGCTGTTGCCTGGTGGTGTGCTCAGTGTGGCAGATCATCAGAGCTTGGGGTACAGGGTGTTTACTTACATAAGTTGCATTGTGTGGTTCAAAATGGGTATTTAGAGGTGTTTTCCCTAAAACAAGAAGTGCTTTACTAGAAGTGGAAGAATGGGTGCAGACAGAAATTAACACCAGGTCATAGCAAAATGTTGGTGGATGCTGGGGGGGAGGGAGGAGGAAGAGGAGGAAGAGGAGGTGGAGGAGAAAGAGAGACAGAGAGAGAGAGAGAGACAGAGAGAGAAAGAGACAGAGAGAGACAGAGACTGAGAGAGAGAGACAGAGACAGGCAGAGAGAGGCAGAGAGAGACAGAGACAGAGAGAGACAGAGAGAGAATTAGTATTAAGCTTTATTTTTTTGCTTGATACAGGGTCTCACTGTGTAGTTCAGACTCATAGTGATCTTCCTGTCTCAGCCTCCCCAGTGCTGAGATCACAGGTATGCACCACCACACCTGGTTTCTAGGCTGGCATGGCACGTAGTACCAGGGATCAAACTGGGGTCCTTGTGCTTGCCAGGAAGGAGGTTATACTGCCAAGCTGTCTCCCCAGCCCGGTTCCCCACTTTCTCAAGTAGCTGCCATCTGGCCGTGCTCATGGTCCCCAGCTGATGTGGCACTGCACTCACCCTCACCCCCAACCCCCCAGGCTACTTACCTGGAGGAAACAAAGGCACAGAGAGGCTTAGGCTATAGGACACAAGAGACACTGGCCAGGATTTCAACATGAATGTTCAATGGCGTCTCTAGTACAGTTATGGATGTCTGCTTCCTTTCCTTTCTGACAGCTCTTGCTCTGCATTATTTTGGGGGCTCTGTTGTTATATACACATATTGGTGAGTATACCCCTTTATCACTGCATAGAGTCCTTTATCTCTGATAATTTTCCCAAGTGTTTTGAAGTCTACTGTATTTAAAACTAGTCAGCACTCAATCTTTTGATTGTGTTTTTATGGTACTACCATTTCCTTCATTTTACTTGGAATCTATATTACTATATTCAATATGCGTTTTTTTCTATCTGCGTGGGGTTAGGCCTTTCTAACCACTAAATCTGAAAATTTCTGTCCTTGAATTGGTGTTTAAAACTTTTTATTTCATAAAATTGTTTTTATGGCTGGATTTAATGTGACCACTTTGTGTGTTTTTTGTTTGCTACCTCTATTTTATTCTCTTTTCTAACTACTTTTTTCTTTACTTTCCTTTTTTTTTTCATTTATATAATTGGTACATGATCTCAGTATGTAGCCTGGACTCCTGGTGATTCTCCTGCTTTCAACCTCATCAGCGCTGGGAAAACAAGTGTGTGCCACCATGCCTGGACTCAGCCACTGGCTCAGCACACCCTAGAGGTGTGGCCAGTGGGATGGGTATTGAACCCTGATCCCTGTGCTTGCCAGGCAGGTGCTTAGTCTGCTGAGCTATCTTGCCAACCCTTACTACTTTTTAATTATTTGACTTTTCATAGTATTTTATTTTAATTGCTTGCTTTTTTGCTGCTTCTTTGTGGTATTTTTTTAGTGATTACTCTTGAGATTATAATGTACCTACTCAACTTTTCATAATGTATGTAGAGTTAATATTTTACTATTTCAAGCAAACTACAGAAGCCTTACAACATATAAGTTCTTTTATTCTTTTGTCTTTGTGGGCTAGTTTTTTTTATATTATGTCTTTTGAAACATTATCATTTTTGCCTTTAATAATTATTTTAAATAACTTAATCAATTTTTTTTTGTCTTTTAGATACAGGGTCTCACTATACTGTTCAGGCTGGCCTTAAACCCTCTTTGTAGCCCAGGTTGGTCTTGAACTCACAATGATTCTCCTGCCTCAGCCTTCTGAGTGCTGGGATTGCAGGCATGAACCCATACACCTAGCTTAAATAACATTTTAAAGAACTTAAGATGAAAAAAATTTGTTCAGACATTTATCTTTATCTTTGTTTCTTTGTTCCTAAAGTGCCATCTTTTCCCTGGGTGCAATTTCTCCTCAACTCAAAGGACTTTCTTTAGAATTTCTTTTAGATCAAATCTATTGGTGTTGATTTTTTTTTTTTTTCATTTGAGAATGCCTTTATCTTGCCTGAAATACTTGAGGCTATTTTTCCCTTACTGTTTTCTTCATTATAGATACTATTTCAATGTCTTCTGGATTGACAGTTTCTGATGAGAAATCTGTGGTCATAGTTTGCTTTATGTATAATTTACCATTTTTTCTTACTACTTTTCAGATGCATATGTATGTGAATCTGTGTAGGGGGTTATTGGGGACTGAATTAAGGGCATGTTGAGCTACAGACACTTTTAAAATTTTTGTGTTGAGATTCGGGTTTTGCTAGG
The DNA here is from genome assembly GCA_004027165.1 of Ctenomys sociabilis. Lineage (NCBI taxonomy): Eukaryota > Metazoa > Chordata > Mammalia > Rodentia > Ctenomyidae > Ctenomys > Ctenomys sociabilis. Next base: position 24,749 of record PVKA01027547.1, read on the forward strand.
CTGACTTTAAACTTGTGATCCTCCTGCCTCAGCCTCCCCAGTAGCTGGGATTACGAGTGTGTGGCAGGCTCTTAGCCTACAATTCTTTCTTCACCTTTGATTTACAGCAGTCTGACTGTAATATGTTGAAATGTTTTCTTTGAATTTACCCTAGTTGGGTGCACTGAACTTCTTACATCTGTATAGTAATATCTTTCAGCAAATTAAAAAAAAAGCTTTCTTTCACCATTTTTTCAAATTTATTTTTTCTGTGAATTTCTTTCTCTTCTTCTGGAATTTCAATAACTTGAATGTTCACAGCAACAGGCTTCTGAGGTGGTGTTAATTTTTCCTTTCTGTTCCTTTTATTATATAACTCATATTGATCTATCTTCAAGTTCACAGACTCTTCCCTCTGTCATCTCCCCTCTGCTGTAGAACTCATCCAGTAAATGTTAATTTGAGATATTCAATCTTTCAGCTTCAATATTTTCATTTGCATGTCTATATGTATTTCTCTTTCTCTGTTGAGCACTTTAATCCTTTTATCTCTAGAACGTTTCTGTTTTCCTCATGGTTAGAATGGGCTTTGGTTGGTCTAACTGGGGTCACATCATTGTTGGAAGCTTTGGATTTTCTTTTCTCCTGAGTATTGGTGAGATTTTCCTAGTTGCTCATGCACTGAGTAATTTTGGATTGTATCCAGAATATCTTGAATATTGTGACGTGAGGTTCTGGATCTCTCTTGAAATCCTCTAGCGAATGTTCGTGTTAGCAGACAATTAATTGGCTCAGGTTCAAACTACAAGCTGTGTCTCATCCTCGTGCATGGAAACTCTGGTATCATTTCAATTCTGGAGTTCTTGCCATGCTGTTCTTCTCATGGACTACCTAGCGTTTGTCTGGGCCTTCCCAGCTTAGCTCTTGCAGAGCCTGCTACTCTGCTTTGTGCCTACTCCTCAGGTCTACCACTGGGAACTGAGTCCGGAGTTGCTGTAGGGTCCTAAGAATTAAGATATCCTTTCTTAGCCCTCTCAGTTCTGGCATTTCTCTGTATTCTCCAGCTCCTCATGGGCCCTTCCTATTCTGAGTCTTCTGAACAGCATTAGAGTTCTCTTAGGGTTTTAGTTTTCTGAATTGTTTCGCTTGTGTGACTAGGGTTGTTTTGGGGATAAAGGAGTGAGGGGGGAAAAAGAGGTTAAAAAATTGTTTTTTACTCTGAGGAGCATGACTCCTTTCATTATTTCTCTGGTTAGAGAGAGATGCTTTTTCCCTGAGGATTTTAGATGCCTGGTTGATGCTGCTGCTTGGGAACGCAGGTCAGCAGCCGGGGCTCACCTCCAGGCAGGGCTGGGAGATGGCAGACAGGAGAGGGCCCAGCTAAGAGACAGGCATGGGCCGCATCCCCTCTCATGCGGGGTTTCCTTTTCTGGCACTCTAGTGAGTACGAGGTGCTATTTCCCGCCAGTGCTTACTACACAACTGCAAAACTTTGGCCCATTCTTAGATTAAGCCATAAAATACAGAAGATAAAAGCACTCCAGAAAGCTGCTCTAGGCTCTGTGGATTCCCCAGTCTTGGCACAAATGGAACTTCTGGGGCAGAATCAAGGTTTAATCTGCAGTTCAGCTGTGATCTGAGTCAGGGCTATGACTAAGCTAAGGGTCCGACTGTGGGTGTGGTCTGGACACCTTCTGGATGATCTGTCACATCTGCTAGGTGGTGGGCTGTTTCCCAGCCTTAACCCTCTGCAGCCTTCATCCAATCTGATTCCTTTGCTCTAGAGATCACTGAGTGACCAGACAGGTGCTTGAACTAAACTGAGTGTTGGTCGTGGGAGGTAGCTCGGCAGTCTAAGCGCCTGCCTGGTAAGCACAAGGACCTGGATTTGATCCTTGGTACCACATGCCATGCCAGCCCTGGGTATGAGGGCTGGCCATGGAAACTGGGCCTGGTGGCACACCCCTGTAATCCCAGCATGGGGAGGCTGAGATGGGAGGATCGTTGTGAGTCTGTGTAGTGAGATCCTGTATTAAAAAAATAAATAAATAAATAATAAGAGATTAAACTGAATGCTATAGTTTGAACTCTCAGCTTCTACAAAGATCAATTTCAAATTGTTGCCATTTGGACACTATTAAGAGGTAGAACATTTAACAGATGATTCATTTGTGAAGGGCCTACACTGACGCATGGATTAATGCTAGGAATGGGCTCACTGTTGTGGGCTATCTCTCTGCCCTTCCCTGATGGGACAGCACAGCCAGAAGGCTTTCCCCAGGTGCTGGCATCTTATTCTCAGGTTTCCCAGTCTCCACAACTGTGAACCACTGAATTTCTGTTTATAATTTATCCAGTCTTGGGTATTTCATTAGAGTAACATAAAACAGACTGAGACATCGGGACAAACATACTCCTCCAGGAATGCGAATTAGGATGGATGCAAAATATGCAGATTCCAGATGCATAATTTGCTACCTTTTGCCCAGCAATCTTGAAGGAGAGAAGCAGTGTTCAGGTGCAAAGAGAAAAGCTTTGGAAGAAATAGAATTGAGAGAGGGAGAGCAGGAGAGATGAGACAGAAAACACAGAGGAGAGGGAGAGATAGAGAAGGATGGAAGAAGGAAGGGAGGGAGGCAGAGAGGGAGAGAAAGAGGGAGAGAGGAAGGGGGAGGGAGAGGGAGTGGGACAGAGTGGGAGAGAGTGGGAGAAAGGAGGTGTCTGCTGGTTTCTTGGATGCTTTCCACTCTTTGGTTTCAGTCCTTCTTGAAATTTAGCTATATTCTTACCATGGGTCCCATGAGATTCCAGTTCCCGGACTTTTACACAATTTCTCCTTTTAACTTAAGCCAGCTGGGGCTGACTTCTTTTATTTCCCTCCAAAAATACATAAAGCCAACAATTATTCTGTGACTATGCCCAGTGACCAAGCAGAGGTGTAGTTAGGGAGAATATTCGGTAATAGGGTAGTAGAGTAAGAGTCATTAAGCTCCATGGAATTGTCACTTCATTTATATATATATATATATATATATATATATATATATATATATATATATATAGTTTTTTTTTGTTTTTGTTTTTTTTTTGTTGTTGTTGTTTTTTGCGGAACCAGGGGGATATGAACTCAGGCCCTTGCACTTGCCAGGGAAGCGCTTATTCCACGGAGCCATCTCCCTGGCCCCTATATTTGTTTTATTAACAATGAATCTCCTGGTTTAGAAACTTCCTATGGGCAGAGGCTTTATGTCATCTCTGAATTCTTCAGAGAGAACATTCTTTCATTTAGTAAGTATTTATTGACCGCTGTGTAGCAAAGACATCATACTTAAAAAAACAGCAATAATATCATTTTGGAGCACCTGGTTGATTTAATCTTTACAACAACCTGTAAATCAACTATGGCTGATCCCATTAGATAAGAGAATTTCAGTTTAGAGGAGTTAATTAACTGGCTTTGAGCCACAGCCAGTGCATTGTAGCACAGGATCCCCATGCACAGCTGTCTGACTCCGGAGTTCATAGTGTTGGAAAAATAAGCCCCAGTTCCACCAGCCTTTTTTTCCCTACTGCTTTCAAGACAGCTGAGGGCCCAGTCGTCCTTCCGCAAAGCCTTCACCCTCACAGTTTGCAACCCTGTAAATGCCAGGGTAGAAGTGCTTGCCTTTGTAAAATGAGTCATTGAGTTTGCTATATGACAGAAAGTCTGGTTATTAAAAGGAAATATGATGAAACGTCTCGCCCATCATTCACACGGACAAGCTCTGAGGCTGCCACTGAGAGGTTCTTTGTAGTAGGCTGGAAGGAAGAGAAAAAAAGAGATCCTGCAGAGGCCTTGTTGGTACCAGCCAAAACAGGTTGAGTCAGTGTTCAGCAATTCTCTGTTCAAACTGTTTTATGAATTAAAAACAGAATGGTATCTCCTTAATGTGATAAAGAATAATGACTTTTAAGCACTAGGTCATGTTGTAGCAGTAGAATACAAGGGCTTCCCCATCAAACCTGATATAAAACAAGGATGCCAACTTTCACATTTTTATTTTGCAAGGTTCTGAACCAGGCACGGTGGCGCATGCCTGCAATTTCTGCACTTCGGAGGCTGAGGGAGGATCACCGTGCACTTGAGGCCAGTCTAGAACAAACACCTCCCACTCCAAGATGATGTTCACAGAGCAGGCAGCTACTGGAATTATTATGTTTGTTTTGCATCTTTTTTCCTTCCAGACTGGATTCATGGCTATTCCTTGAGTCCCTGAGCTTCTCTGTCTACTCTTACATAATGTACCTGGCTGGCTGTAGCTTGCTTGTGTTGAGCATTTGCTCTGACACTGTGAGGATAACATTTTCATGGCTTTCCTTCCTGATACCTGTGCGTTTCTCCTCCAACCTGCAGGAAAAGAACTCAAATCTCATTTCCCATTCACTTTTCTGGGAGTGGATTTGCTGGATAATCTGGGCTTTATTCTCTTTTAAAATAGTTAAATATATGACACCCGGAATTGAGCCAACCTGTAGGCCATACTGTATATCCTGTTCCTATAATGACTAGCCCCAAATTCTCGGTAGTTTTGTAGAAATGATTGGATTGTCCTCTGAGATCTTAAGGCAGACTGGATTATGTACACTGTTAAATTTTTCTTGGCTTTCCCATGAGCTGCTTGCTTACTTGTTGAGTTTGCTTCTCTCCAAGGTGGGAAATATCAGGGCACTCTGAGGAATTGTTTACCCTCTTCTTGGTATATTGACTGTGGAGGGCAAGCTACAGTGGGGTTAGGACCAATCTTTATGCTGTTTGTTTGTTTTGGCAGAACTGCGGATTGAACTCAGGCCCTTGCACTTGCCAGGGAAGCACTTATTCCACTGAACCATCTTCCTGGCCCCCCAAGCCTTATTCTGTTACGACCTTTTGTTTCCTCACTTAATTACTGTTTAAAGTTTATGACCTGCAGTTGTATCTTTCTTCTTGTTCTGTAGTTGATATTATTACTTTTGTCTTTTTTGATAATTACCTCAAAACATAAACATGTGAGATGAAATACTAGTATTAGTTTAAAAAAATTTAATTTAAAGGTTGGATAGGAAGTTAGCTCTACTAGATATAAAAACACATCATAAATCATAGCAGTTAAGAGTGTTCCTGGGGCCAGGGAGATGGCTCAGTGGAATAAGGGTTTCCCTGGCAAGCACAAGGGCCTGAGTTCAATCCCCGGTTCTGCCAAAAAAAATAAGAGTATTCCTAGCAGGAGAATAGGCAGGCTAATGGATGGTAAGATTGTCCAGAATTAGAGCTTAAAATATGTGAATGTTTAATATATGGTACAAGAATTTTATATATTTTAGTTAAATAATTCTTGGTCTTTTCCTCATATGTGCTTGAAAAAAATTGCAAATACTTCAGGTTAACTAAAAGCAAAAGAAAAACTATCAGAACTCAGTCTAATGGTGCATAAAAATGTCTACCAAGCTTTTCGTCTGGCGGCAGCCATCAGGTAAGCCAAGATGGGTGCGTACAAGTACATCCAGGAGCTGTGGAGGAAGAAGCAGTCCGACGTGATGCGCTTCCTGCTGCGGGTCCGCTGCTGGCAGTACCGCCAGCTCTCGGCCCTCCACAGGGCTCCGCGCCCCACCCGGCCGGACAAAGCTCGCAGACTGGGATACAAGG
>PVKA01027548.1:0-15967 GCA_004027165.1 Ctenomys sociabilis
GGAAGGAAGAGAGAGAGAGAGAGAGAAAGAAAGAAAGAAAGAAAGAAAGAAAGAAAGAAAGAAAGAAAGAAAGAAAGAAAGAAAGAAAGAAAAATACTTGTCTTTGATTACCAGTACCAGTAGACATAATATATTTGTACAATGACATTGACATGGTTGTGCAAATTGAAAGAATGGTCATGGTAGAGCAGGTGTCCAGTTGAGGCCTTCTCCGCCGGTCAGTATCTGGAATGTCAAACAAGACCGTGTCATTGGCGCACTTCCAGAAGGTGGACGTGGATGAGTACACTGAAAACAAGTTCGTGGACTAGGAAGATGGGGTGACGGCCAGGCCAGGCCCAACAAGGGTGAGGTAGACTCCTGTCTGAGGCAAGGAAACATGACAGCTGCTCCCCAGGCAGCTCTGAACCCTCCCCTCCCACCCCCCGCATCAGCACCAAGTCAGGCAGCAAAGGATCAGGCAGGCAGCATTGTCCTTAAGGTGCTCATCTCTTTTAAAGATAATGATATTGAAAAACCTGTTCAATCTCTGGACAAGAGTGGTGTGGATGTCCTAATGAAGGATATTTATAAAGGCTCTGAGAGTCCTTCTGACAGTAGCAGTGCTGTGTTGCTACAAAAGCACTTGCTGCTGGAGGAGTAGGATCCATCATTCCTGTCTTGACTGCAAGAAAACTGCTACCTCCTACGTAAGTGGAAGTTGGTGGTACAAAGACCAAAACAACCAAACGCCACCGCTACTCCGTGGGTAGATCTGATTCTCTCAGCTTTGCCTTCTTGCTTCCTTTTCATATTTCTAAAGAAGAAAAACTACGTATCAGTTTTTTCTTGAATGAAAATTGAGATATTGGAGAGGAAATTGTATTTCAACAAGAGTACTTCACCTTCGGATAATAATTTCAATGATCTGTGTACCAGTCTGTCTATAGTATGATATCCATTGAGCTTGGTGATTTTTAGCTATACTGGGTGGTTTTTATGCTTCATATTATTTTTAATTAATACTGAGAGATTTGACCAGAATTTGAGGCCAGTTTCCTAATCATTACTAGTCAGGAAATTATCTTGGTTTTTTGAAAAGAAAAAGTATGTATGAGAGACTGTCAGCTATTCACATTGCAAAACTTGACCATGCTTATTTAAGTAAAATGTGTTTCAGAACAAGTGGTAGTAAACGCCACTACGATTTTCCAGCTTTATGCTTGTATGCCTCCAGATGATCTTCTGCTGTGAGCTTAAGTGTGCTACTACTTTTTAGCATCCAGTTATCTCAATTTCTTTGTGGTTGCCCAGGGTCCAGACCAAAGAACTTTGCTCTATACAATTGTATCTAAAATATTAGAGCCTGTTTGGCAGAAATATCAAACTTTTCTTCCCATAATATGGGTCTGCTGGGAAGAATTTCTCCAAATCAGAAAGGATGCATAAACTATGCTGTAATTCTAATTCTGGGCAGTCTTTGAAATACTATTTTCTTTAGAAATACAGCAGCTGCCTTCTGTATTATATGGTATATGACAAGTATTTAATATATCATTTGATATGCCTTATGTTCTCAGTATTCATCAGGTAAATTGGGCTCTCAAAGGATTTGATTCGGATCCAAACAAATACAGTCTGTGTTTCAGCTCAGTGTTCTTTAAAAAAGGAAATGCCACACAGCAAAAGATTCTTTACTTTGTTGGACAAACCAAAATGGTCCTCAAAAAAATGACCGGTGCTTATAAAAGGTTGTTAGTATTCAGTGGTTCCAGAATGAACTACCTGAATGCATATGACCAAGAGGGACAGCATCCTGTGTCTAGTATTTACATTGCATACCAGTTTCATAATCACTGACTTACATGAAAAGTGATGCAGAAATTCTACCAACTCTGCTGTTTTTGATACCTGCTTTTTGTTTGTTTTGTTTTGTAAAAACGATAAATCAGGAAATAAAACATCAGTGATGAATAAAGTAAAGAATTGTCTACTGTTTGTTTCATTACACACTTCTGTTTAAACTCAGAAGCAGAGGGAAACCTCTGGCAAATGCCATAAAAAAGGATTTCACTACTATTTCTAATAGTTAAGTGGCCAAGGCATTTGCATTTCCATCAAGGACCTCCCCTGCAGCTGAGATGGCTCTTGCCTTGTGCTTTTCTTCACTGGCTAAAAGTGGCACCAGATTTAGAACATCTTGATGGTAGCCTTGTGTGTGTGGAGCAAGGAGCCTCCGTATCTCAAGGCACCTTGGGAAAATATCCTGCCTTGATTTCTACTCCATTAGCCCTACACGAGGCTAATTTCACACAGGGCCTAAAAAGGCAGCACAGTATCTGTTAGGAATACAGTCCTGAGAGGTAAAAAGATAAAAATGAGATTCCACACAGCTCTTTGGAACTGTTAGTTATGAAATCAAGTAAGTCCAGGCTATCAAATTGCATTATTTCATGGGCACCATGCTTTGTACACAAGAGCAGCCCATTCGCCTTTGTAGGAGCTGAGAGCAAATATCCCCACTAAACCTGGTAGCATTTACTATTCCTTGAAAAGCAACAAGGGACCTGGCTTTGGATAAATGCTAAAATTAATCAAAAGATGTGATCACTGGAGAAATAAGTAAAGTAGACTGCTATGGTTTTGTCTGGATGTCTCACCAAAACCTTATGTGGTTTTCAAAAGCCTTATCTCTTGTGGGTTTCTGGGGGTTAAACATAAGCCTTGCACATGCTAAACAAGGGCTCTACCACTGAGCTACACCTCCAGCCCCTCAGCCTGCTTTGGATGGGTCTTTTTCAGAGGTGGCTAAATCTAGAGTGTGTGACTGGTCCCTAGTGCCATACTAGGATCAAGGGTACCGGGATTAAGGATGCTAAGTCAGCCTACGGGTTGGATTGGCACTGCCCTAATTCTAGTAGACTGGATACAATACAAAGGACAGAAGAGGCATGTCTCCCCCATGCTTGCTGCTCTTGCTGTCTTTTGCCTGACATGAACTTGTTCTCCTCTGCAATCCTCCTTTGCCAAACCATCCTGCTTTTGACTCAGCCAGTCCCTAAAACCTGCAAGCTGAATAAACCTTCCCCACTTTAACTTTGGGGTCAAGTATTTTGTCTCAACAATGAGCAAAAAGTAACTAAGTGACTTTTCAAAATAGTTCACTCAGGACTGAGAATACAGAAGAAATCTTTTTACTAAAGCACTGAAAGTTTCACAATGGTCAAGTTTCTTGGATGTATGAAGGTTTTTACAATAAAGGCTAAAAAACAGAAAAGAAAATCCAATTAAGATGTATCAGATTGAATGAGAAACCAGGTCACACATGATTACAGCAAACAAGTTAATTTTCCTCCAAAAACTAAAAAGTGTGGTCAGCAAAGACTCAGGACATAGGAGAACCTGTACTGCAACATCATGAAACTCAGTTGAGCTCCAAATTTTCTGAACAAGAAGATTATGGAGCCACAGAGGAAAGAGATTGAAGTTCTATAGTGTGCCTGGGAAGAGTCATATAGAGAGAAAACTTTCTCTCAGGCTTTTATAGAGAGAAAACTGGTCAAGCATTGGCCGTGACTCATCCACATGGATGACACAGACAAAGGATCTACAGAATAAGGTGCAGGACTACAAAAGAAAAACCCTGAGGGGGACTTCACTGATCTCATAAGAAATATAAAGTACATGTGTTGGTATATAAGTCTTTATCTAGGTCTTAACCATCCAGCAGAAAAGTATAAAAGTGAAGTATACATCGTGGGGCCATAATAAGTTGAGCTATAAATGGCTATGGTCGACATCTTCAGATAACTCACTATGGTTGTGGAATGCTGGACTGTGTTGGATTGATTTGTCAAGTTCAAACACCTAAGTTAGTTGAATGACAATGGAGTGCCCATCTCTGACAGGTGTAGAGAAAGGAAGGGGTATAGAATGGAAGAATCATGATGTGTGTGCATGGACAGTATAGTTGGGATTGATAACGCTGTGCTTCTACATAATTCTATGAGGGGCAAGATTTTCACTAATGGTGGTTGGACAGGATATTATGTCGGCTTCGGAAAATAACAAGGTAGAAAGTATTAATTATTGAATCTTTGATGTAATTCAGGTATAAAAAATAAGATACACAAACAGCTACACTCTCTTAATTTACTGATAAGAGACATACGGTATAATAATGTCTGTAAGTATAATATCATGTATGCACCTTCTATGATACCAAAACATTATGAAAACAGTTTTCAATGTATTAATTTATCAATTCCATCCTGTCAAGGTATCTTAAAACTGTCTCATGGATATTTGTACTTCAATAAAACAAAAGTAAAATTAAAAAAAAATAAATAAAATAAAATAAAACTAAAAAGTGTGGTAACTCCCATAAGCAAAAAAGCTTTTATTTCAGTACAAGGAAGAGGATTTCTTAGATCATCGCAGATATACCACAGTCCATTGGTTTCATGTTCACTAGGCCCTGTGACTATGGATACTTGGCTGCTATTCTCTCTGTTCTGAAGCAAGCAGTCCACTCTGAAGACTTCGGGGCCAGAGCCTCCTTGTGCTACCTGAAGGAACCCCTGATTTCTTAAGGAAATTTGCCACTCCTAAAAATTATTTTCTTGCTGTTGCACTTTTTAGCTCAGAGGAGGATATTGCTTAGTAAAGGACAAAATGGATAGCAAAGCAGAGATCCTCCAACTGCCCTAGAATAAATAAAGAAGAAAAATAAGTGTAAGAAGTAACTCTAGAAAAGATAAAAGATTTAACCTGTATTTTTCCAAGTACATGTCTCATTTAGGGATAAAGAGATGTTTGGGGTCAAATTACTGGTAGTTGCTTCGTGATGAGCTACTTTCTCCAGTGCACTGAGGCATTCATGTCCTATCCAGAGTCTGTTTATTTTGATGTGCTCCCTAACCTTATCCTAAACATGGTTTTACATGTGCATGTGTAACTTAAAATATCAAACAGGCCTTTTATGTGTAGTTACAAATCATATAGGTACTGCATGTGTACGTGGCTATATACCTAACAGTCTGAAATGATTAATAGTCACTGAATATCTCTATGTAGCACACATAACAATTTCTACATTTCATTCCTCATTGTGCTGTTCTCTGATATGTGCTTGTACAATGATCATGAACTCTATATGTCACTGGAAAATGTTGGGCACTAGCCTTGAAAGAAACAATGCAATCATTCAATGTACATGAACTGATCTGGTTCTTTCTAAATACTTACCTCTCTTGCATAACATACCATCTCGGAGCTGTTGAAAGCTATCTTGTATCTAGACTACATAAAGAAGTCAGGAAAATTGGATTTGGTCAAAATACAAGACCCAGGCCAAACAATGAGCAAATGAGATGAACAGACACTTCACCGAAAAGTTACAGGTGGCCCATAAGGACATGAAGAAGTAGTCACCATTGATGGCTATTAGGGAAATGCAAACCAACACAGCATCAGTATTCTATCTCATCCCTGAAAGAAAGGCCACCATCAAGAAGTCACATAGCAGATGCTGGCAAGGTTGTCGGAGAAGGGCTTCTATGTTTTTCGTGGGATATATATTAGTACAATCAATATGGAAATCGATACAAAGATTCCTCAAAAAACTAAAACTAGAAATTCCATTTGGCCCAGCTACTCCCCTTTCTTCTTACCTTCTTAGAAGAGTTGAAGACATCCAACTGCAGTGATTCACATATCCCCATGTTTATAGCAGTTCAATTCCTTCTAGCTAAATCCTGGAAGCAGCTTATGCCCATCTTCCAATGAATGCAAAAGGAATATGTGCTATGTGTCAACAATGAAGTATCACTCTACCATTAAAAACAAGATAAATGTGAATCCTTCATAGGAAAATGTTGGCATTTTTTGAGAGCACGTGAAGTGGAATAAATCAGACACACAAGCTTCGATATCCCTTGCTTTCTCTGATGGAATAATCCCACATTACAAATAAAGAGCAAAATGAAAGACAGAGGGGCTGACCAGATAGCTCATCAGACTAAAACGCCTGCTAAGGCAGATACAGGGACCAGTTTCGATCCCTGGTCTGCCACACTGGTCCCATCCCCAGGGAATGCTGAGACTGTGAGGAACACTGGGCGTAGTGGTACATGCCTGCAATCCCGGCACTTGGGAGGCTGAAACCATGAGAATCACTATGAGTCCAGTCTGTAGTGAGACCCTGTAGACCCTGTCCTAGATACATGTTAAGAAATAAAAATAAAAGACAGATAATAAAAAACAGGAATAAACATCTTTCTCAGATGAGAAAGAGATTAAGAGATGCAGGGAGAGGGGAAGGAGAGAAGACAAAGGGAAAGGAAAGGAAATGAAGGTGAGCTTGAGTACAACCAGCTCTACACAGGGAGTGTGAACATTGTGACTGGAAACATGTACTGATAAAAAAAAGAAATGTGGGGAAAAGCCAAATGGAAAACCAAACTGCCATAGCTTGTCTCACATTCATTGTAAAACAACTGAAGGAAAATAAATCAACTACTAGTTCCTGTCTTATTTTTTAATAGTGGGCTACTTTACCTTTTAACAGCAGAAAGCATTATCAATGCTTTCTAAGAAGCGCATCTGACATAGTTCCACATAAGACAGGAAGCTCAGTGTCAGGGCCAGGGCTTCAGAAATCCTCATTCCAAGTCAACCATCAAAATAAGGAGAAAGCAGGTACACTGGTACACACCTATAATCCCAGCACTTAGGAGACTGCCACAAATTCGAGGCTAGCCAAGGGTGACATCATGTGAGGTCAAGGCCATCCTGAGATATAAACAAAATGATCAGATGTGGAGGCACATATCTGTAACCCCGCACTCAAGAGGTTGAGGCAAGATGATTGTTGTGAGTTTGAGACCAACTTGGGCTACAAAATGAGCTCAAGAGCAGCTCGAATTGCATACAGTGGCCTTGTCTCAAAAGGATAATTAATTATTAATTAATTAATTGATTAAAGTAAATATTATAAGGTAAATTCAGAATAAAATAATTGAAGCAAGTATATGCTAATGTATCACATTGTGAGGTAAACATTTCCCCACATGAAAATTACAACGATAAAGGTTACATGAGAGGAAAAATGAAAAGCAAATGGCAGAAAGGAAACCGTAAGTATAAGGACAGATGCTCTGAATGAATATCATATTGATGTCTTGATCTTTTTCTTTTTGGCAGCCCTGCGAATGGGATGGAGGGCTTTGACATTGACCTACAGCCCCAGCCCTCTTTTATTTCTGTTTTGAGGCAGGGTCTCGGTAATTGCTAAGTTGCCCAGACTGGGCTCACACTGAGAAAGTTTTGGTTCTGCCTCCCAGAGTAAGTGGTAGGGCTGCAGGCAGCACGACCCTATCAGCTGACTGAAATGACAACTGTGAAAGTGCTCTGCAGGTCACCTTTAAGTTTTGGACAGACATGTTTAAAGAGTTCAGGATAAGCAGAGAGAAACGCCCAGGAGTGCATTGGCTTGGGGGTCAAAGGTAGCATCAAAGACAAGCCCAGGTGTCACTCACACAAGGGACTGAGCTCATGGTCTGTAGTCACATGCCAGCGGAGCCACCCAAAGCAGAATCAGGCTGGCCTTTCTCACTGATGTCACCTGCAAGGATGAAGATGCACAAAGCAGTGTGGAGGACCTTGGCGCAGGGCGTCCCACCACAAGTGACAGACAGTAGGGTCATGGTAATCCAGGTGTTGAGTCTCAGAAGGACAACCAGGGCACAATCCCTACTACCTCTCTGGTAGTGGAAACCCAGGACCCATAACACTTCCTTCTTCAGCCAGGCCAAGGGTAGGGCCTGTGGGATAAAGGCAGTGGAGCAGGCAGGGGCCCCAAAGGGAACAGGAGACAAAGTGGAGCAGAGCACAGCCAGCTCATCTCACAGAGTTCCTGCTCAGCCCATGAAGAGGAGCCAGGAGCCAGTTCACGGAGCGCCCACCTAGAGCTTAAAGACCAGGATGAGAGCACCTGTGAGGCCAGCCCCAAGCCTAGCTGAGGCAGGAGGCTTGCCAGGTTGAGCTCAGCCTGGACAATCTAGTGAGATCCTGTCTCAAACAAATAAAAACTAGAAATAAGGACCATAAGGGATGTTTCTCAATGATAGAGTACCCCTGGGTTCGGGTTCATTTTCCAGTACTGCAAAAGATGGGAGACATTAGGATGCCCTGAAATGAATTACACACACACACACACACACACACACACACACACACACACACACCAGCACTATGGGTAGGTACTCCCTGCCCCTGGATTTGACTCTCATATCATCAGTTATAAACGTCTAGAGATAAAATGGACATGGTACCCCTTAAAAAGCTAATACAGTTTTATTTCAATTCAGCTGCCCCCACCATTAGACTGTTAGGGTTTGTATATAGATGTCCCCCCAAAGTTATGGGGCAACTTTTGGAGTTGTGATTGATTATTGGAGTGCGGATGCTGCACCCACCTTGTTGCAGGTAGTCTGCATTACAATGTACAGAGGGGAGAGAGGCTGGCTTGCTGCCTGAGCTGTTGACCCTCCTTTTGCTCTCTGCTCTTTGCCCTGTTCTGCTCTGCCTTGAAGCCAGCTGAGTACAGACTGAAACCTGCACAAACTGTGAACTGAATAAAACTTTCCTTCCTTCATTTTGGGTGTTGGGTATTTTGTCCCAGCAACAAGAGAATAGTAACTAAAATACAAATCACTTATTTTCATATAATAAGATCATCAGGTTTAAATATTCAAAATGGGGCCAACCAAATAGCTTAGCAGATTAAACTCCTGCTTAGGTAGACACAGGTGTTGGAAATTCTATCCCCAGCCTGCCATGCTGGCCCTACCCCCAGGGAGCACTGAGAAGGTGACTGAAACTGGGCAGGGTGGTATGTGCCTGTAATCCCAGCACGTGGGAGGCTGTAAACAGGAGAATCATTGCAAATCCGATCTATGTAGCGAGACCATGTAGACCCTGCAGACTCTTGCTAAAATACAAAAACAAAAATAAAAAATTCAAAAGCACAAGTCACTTATTTCCCACCAATTCTTTTTGTCTCATTCATAAGATGAGGACACAGATAAATATGCAGGTTAAGGAATAGGAGACGCAATATGTGCAAGGCTTAGCAGGTTCTTAATGAATTGCAATGAAAATAAAAAGTGTCCCTCTGATCCAATGCGTGCTGATAGTCCTCATCCAATGACCTAAGCGTTTAGCAGCTGTGGGGCTTTCTGGCTGAGGCTTTCCTTGGGATTCACAAACTTCTGCCTGGACTCTGAACCTACACTGGGACTTTTGGTGCCATTTCTCACACTGGAAGCATAAGCAGAAGTGTGGCTGTGGCTTCCTGGTAGCTTCTACTATGGTAAGTACTGTGCTTCCTGCCCACTCTGCTGTAACCATATGTTCTATTACTCATTTAAGGACTGCATGTTAGACTTCTACAAATAAAAGCAAAGCCATCTAGTTGGAGTTCCCTTTGACCATGTCTATGTTCTGAATATTGTCATGAGCTGGAGAGATAGCTCAGTGGCATAAGCACCTGCCTGGGAAGTATAAGGTCCTGAGTTCAATCCCCAGTACCAGAAAAAAAAGCTTACCTGAATATTGTCACACACACACACACACACACTACATACAATTCTTCATTCAGCAACTAATCCATTGAACAATCGAGTGACAGGACCAGAACTCAGGCATTAAAAGAATGCCAGTGCATAATGCAATGTGTTTGTTTTTCATATGTAAACATCTTCTGGCTCCTGTTGCCACCACACTGCCATCCCAGGCCATCTTTCTGATTTGTATGGATAGAAATCAAGACATCTTAGACAGAGACACTCCAGCATCTGCAGAGAAATGCATGCAAATGAACCCAGGCTATAGCCAGCCTCTCCCCCTCTCCTTCAAATCCTTCCTGCCAATCCCTGATGTGCTCATATATATTTACCTTCTTACATGTTCCAGGACTAGGAAAGAGTATAGACACTTTCATGCATCCTGCTGGATAGTCCATGCCCACTGAGTACTTCCTGTAGTCTCTACCTGAGAAGTCCTTAGACATCCTTCTAAATTGTCAGCAGTTTAAGGATTTCTACCTGCCTCAAGACACAAGGTTGGTGCTGCTTTCTCTGTACCTGTATAGAGGCAGCCCTTGGGATTCTGGGATCCAGCCACTGTATCCTTCCAGTGGGCAAGTTTCCCCAGTCCAAGTTCCCGCCTCTGCAGTCTGCCCTCACTCCTGTGCTGAAGTACCTTACATAGTTTGTTACCAAGTGGGCTGCTCACTTCTCAAGGAACTGATGCTCTCTAAAAAACTGCCCTGGCTCTCCTGAGGTTGAAGAAAGCACCATTGTTCAAGCCATATTCTCCTGTTACTCTAGATCATGAATTAGCTTCACCTGACCCTCACAGCAGATCAGAGAAGACACAGAATCACTAATGAGTATCCTTGCTCTGGACACAGGGACATGCACATGGTAGGATTAGTATAAACTCCATTCTCTCATAATAAGTGAATGAACTGTAATGTAAATCTGTGACTTTAAGTCCATGGCTCTTTGCCATTTTTTGCAGTTTCCTTCTCCTAATCACTACATTTTCTTTCCTGTGCATCTGTTGTTACAATCCTGTGCAGTTCCTTGTCTCAGTGCTATCTGAAGTAGTCAAGATAAGACTCAAACCAAAGTCACAGGTGTTTTACCATTCCTGTGCCATTCAGAGCCCACTTTTTGTCACCTTTCTGGTCTAGATCAATCCCCCAGGGCCAGTGTTCCCACACTAGCCTTGTAGCCCACGCTGAAAACGATGCAACTTTGAGGCCTGCTTTAGTCAAATCCTGGCCCATGTCTACAGGCAGCTGATGGACCTTGCCCAGCTGCTGAGCTTCATGCATCTCTCATGATTTCCCATCTCCTGGCCTCTCTTCTCTTAGCAAAGGCTTTTCTTTTCTTGGACCTCAATTTCTGTGCCACACTTGTACAGTTGTGTGATCTGCTTCTCCTCCTCCACTGCCTCCTTCAGGGGATACAAAGCATCCTTAGTTTCTCACCATCTTTAAAATAATAATTTCCTAATTATTGTTTTATATTATATAATTGTATCTGGGTCTCCTGAGGTTGAAGAAAGCACCACTGTTCAAGCCACATTCTCTTCTCTATCCTCTTGGCTTATTTCCTTATTTCTCTCCTTCCTTCCTAAGGTCAAATTTCAAAGGTCATCATCTATAACCATAGCAGCACTTTCTTCCACTTCCTGTCCCTGGACAAAGGACCAATCCTTTCATTCCCATTTGTCTCCTGCACAGTCACGTGTTACCTATTAATCACCACCCTTCCAGGGCTTTTTTCATTCAGAAGACACTCCCTAATCCAGCTATGCTAGATTTTTGACACTAGGCTATTTCTCTAGATGAGGCTTTGGGATGAACGTTAAGTGGGAAATTATTGCAGTAAATGACCTGTTTCTGCCCCTGAGGAACTAATAGTTGACTGTGGAACCAAAGGGTAAACAAGCCATGACTGGGGCTCCCATGAGGCCTGCGTATCAAGGAACAGCTGCAGCCTGGGAGGAGAAGGCAGTCAACTAGGCCAGGAGCTTAATGTCCTCCAAGCTGCTGGCCCTGAGGTGTAGCAATTTCTGGAATATGTATTATCTTCTTGTATATTTATCCTGACAGCAATTCCTCTCTATTGCTTGGCTTCCCACACCCAGCTTGATGCTCAGACAACCAGTCCTGTAAGCCCTCTGTCCCCATAGCTATCATGGGACTGAGTCCATGTGTTTGCATTAATTTGCAATTATCATGCAGGAGAGAAGCTCATGCAATACTGGGAGTATCAGAATATTCCTCTAGCAAGACCTAGTTTAAAATTCACTGCCTCGTGGTTTGTTTATTTGTTTCCAATTCACTGAATATTTCCCTGAGTAGAAGTAAATGTAAATGTTATTATTTCTCAGAATAATCTACACACCACCAAAAAGCCCTACTTCATTTCATTTAAAATAGGATGCAATCTAAGCTGTAACCCACATCTTTTATGAATCATTATGGCACGGAGAGCTAGGAAAACATACCTGCATTCTGAGATCCAGCTCTGAAAATAGGAATTTAGAACAGACAGACAGACTCCAGGACAGAAACAGGGAGAGACAGGCAGAATGAAAGATAAAGACCAAAAGAAATGTAGAGACAGATAGACTCACACACAGGGACAGAAAATATGCCTACATTGATTTTTATTTCCCTGAATTTTCTTTCATATGTAAGTGTTCTATTAACCATGGCATTTGAAGGGAACTACTTTCTTAGTGAAATAAAAATGCTGTGGTAAAAAACACAATTGTGTTAAAAGTCCAGATTAGTGAGTAGAGAGCTCCAGAAGCCTCTCCCCAGGGAGCCTGGCGTAAGTGCCAAGTCTGTGCTTCTCATAAACCCAGTGTGAGAGTCCTCACAAAGTATCAGCCCAAGTGGAATGTACCTGGCAATCATCTGCCAGGAAAATTGGGAGCCTTGGAGAAAGTGAAGCGGGATCCCAGGGCCCCAGAAGGGGCTAGGAATCCCTGTAGGTATCTCTTTCCAGAATGACATGCTCCACTTACGGAGGGCTCTAGAAGAAAACTAGTAGCTTTACAGATCTGAAGGCATCTAGAAGAAGAATGAAATGAATTACTGTAGTGTTTTCAAATTGCAAAATAGATTTAACTTTAGTAGAACATGAATTCTTGAGGCTGAGGAGATGGCTCATGGGAATAAGTGCTTCCCTAGCAAGCACAAGGGCCTGAGTTTGATCCCCAGTTCATGATTCTATCCAACTATAATTTCACAAGGAAGAAACCAATTATTTTGGTGGAGCACAACTGGACAAAAGCAAGTATAGAACTGGCATTCTATGACAAGATCTTGGCAAACTTTTTTGCAAAGGGCCAGATAGTGAGTACTTTAGTATTTGCAGGTCATTTAGTACCTGTTATAGCTAGAGGACTCTGACTACCGATCAAGTACAACCAGTCTACTCATACACTGGTGTGGCCCTGTTCCAATAAAATCTTATTCACAGAAACAGGTGATGGAACAGATTTAGCTGGTAGGCTGGAGTTTTCAATGTTGTTTTCTAATTCAAAACTATATTCTGAATTTCCTGTACTGTGCAGCATATCCCAAAGTCCTCTTCTACTTGGAGAAACTCAACACCCCTATATGGATGTGACTGCCAGGGAAGCTCAAGGTCCAAGCTGGATGGATGACTGTCACTTACATTATGCTGGAACCTAAGGAAGAAACACATATTCTCTTTCTGGGTTCTCACACACTGGGAGCTCCACAAGGATACACTGAAGAACATTCCCACAAAACCAACATGCTGAAAGGTGCCAGCATCATATGGATTGTTAAGAGCAGAGAACTGGCCCAGTGGAATAAGCACTTCTCTGGCAAGTGCAAGGACCTGAGTTCAATCCCCAGTTCCACAAAAAAAAAAAAAAAAAAAAAAAAAAAAAAAAAAAAAAAAAAAAAAAAAAAAAAAAAAAAAAAAAAAGAGCAGAGAACTAAGAAGTCACCCCTATTACCAATGTCTGTTGAATTTTCATGTGAAATGTACCATATTGTATTCATGGTGGCTATCTGAAATTCCATAAAAACAAGTATATCTGAGTATAAAGTGAACTTTATAGAAATTAGAGTTATCTAGTGATGCAACTGGCTGCCTTTGAAGTTTGCCTTTCACTAAGCTTACTGAGTCAAGACAAAATTAGCATTGTCAAATTAAAATAACTGGATGGATGAGTCCTGGACCTTCCCTATTGAAGCTTCTCCCAAGCTTAACAATTAAGGTAACATATTTATTTATGCATTTATGTATTTATGTATGTATGTATTTATTAATGTTTGCATAACCGGATATTGAACTTAAGCCCTTGCACTTGCCAAGGAAGCACTTATTCTACTGAGCCATCTCCCTAGGCCCTAAGGTAACATATTTAGAAATTTTAGATTCCCTTATAAATAAGACAGAGAATTTAAGCTTTGTGGCACTCTCTACAGAGGGAACACTCATAACAATAAGCCATTAAATAAAGGAATGTTTTTCATTAATAACCATGAACCACATTCAATTATTCAGGGTGGTAGCAGGGTACCTGTGACATATGCGCCATACCCGGCTGTTTGTATGATTGAAAGCTCTAAAAGGTTCCCCATCACTGCTCTTGGGTGAAGGCAAGGCAAAGCCAACATCAGCAGCCTTCACCACTCTAAAAGCACTATGATAGGTATTTCAAGCATGGTTTTAGTGTTGCACATTGCTATCCTCAGTGTAGCTGCTTAGTTCACAGGTAACAGCATATAGAGTTAGTCAGGTTGAGAATTCTACCCATTAACTGCTAAGTTCAAAAACCTGATGGAGATTCTTAGGAACATTGTCTCAACCATCTTGTTTATATAAGTGTGTGTTTATTTTCCTAGTGGTTGTCCACAGTACTAGAAGCCGACATAATATCCTGTCCAACCACCATTAGTGCAAATCTTGCCTCTCATAGAATTACGTAGAAGCACGGCATTATCTATCCCAACTATATTGTCTATACACACACATCTGATTCTTCCTCTCTATACCCCTTCCTTTGCCTACACCTGTCAGAGATGGGCACTCCATTGTCATTCAACTAACTTAGGTGCTTGAACTCGACAACACAATCCAACACAGTCCAGCATTGCACAACAATAGTGAGTTATCCGAAGAAGTTGTCAACCATAGCCATTCACAGCTCAATATTATGGCCCCGCCATGTATACTTCATTTTTATACTTTTCTGCTGGCACCTTTCAATTGTTATTTCTTCTTTTGAGTTCTTACACTACGGAGACAACACGATATTTACACATATGAGTCTGTTTTATTCACTTATGAGTATATCTTCAAGTTGCACCCACTTATATATGAAGGCTTTGAGTTTATTATTTTTCATGGCTGAACAATAATTGTCCTACTAACCTGTTTTGAAACTCTCATTGCTACTTCCTTCTCATTTAAATTAGTAAAAATTTAAAAACAAATAAATAAAAACACTCTGTTCTCCTCCACAAATGTAACATGAAACAATCCTTACCCATCACTAACAAAGCCTCCTTCCAGGCTCGATGTAAGAAGTAAAAAAAAAACAGCTGACAAAAATAGATGATATAGGCAACTCACAAGATCAATAAGTTCCCAAAGTATACTTTTTCATTTAGGAGCTGTCTTTTTAAATATTTTGATACATAAATATAATGAGAAAGATATTTCTACATAAAGATATCCACCTTTAATAATGGGATCTCTGTATAACCTAGAACCTATCCTACATTTTAAAAATAAAAGCGATGAGCCAAGCAGTGATACGAAGACTTGGGAAATAACTGAGAGGACAATTTCCACATTAATTTTTCTTGGTAAATCTGGGAAGAGTGCACTGAAATTATCCTGTGTGTTGGCGATGAGCTAATCCCTAGTCGCAAGCTCGCAGTTTCTGGAGAAGCCGTCCCCAGTCTGCTCATGTCTGCGCAACACAGGTCACAGACTGGGTGGTTCACACGACAGCAATGAGTTGTCTCCATGTTCAAGAGTTTGTAAGATTGAGATGAACATGTGGGCAGGATAGATTCCTTCTGACTGGAAAGAACCCATCCTAGACTCCCTTGGAAACTACTTTTTCTCCATGTCTCTTCTCATTGATATTCTTCTGAATGTAATGTCTCTGCATCCAGAGTTCCCTGTTTTGGGGTGGTGGTATTTTTTAAGTTTTTCTTTATGTGTGCAGCCCATGCTGTTGACATTCCCCTTAGGGAGTAGGCATGTGTACTTAATGTATATTAATTCTTTCTGCTTTCCTCTCGCCCATTCCTCCATCTCTTATTCCCTTTCCCATTGGCAAAAGATCTCCCTGCTTCCTGTGGTCTGTCTTTTACTGTGCTTTTTGATTCATTTATACTTTTTATTTCTCA
>PVKA01027548.1:16067-30509 GCA_004027165.1 Ctenomys sociabilis
CTCTCTCTCTCTCTCTCTCTCTCTCTCTCTCTCTCTCTCTCTCTCTCTCTCTCTCTCTCTCTCTCTCTCTCTCTCTCTCTCTCATCTATGGCAGAGTAGTGCTCCACTGGGCAGAAATCCCACATTCACTTTATCCAGTCTATCCCACCCTAATGATCTTGTTTTCACTTTTTTTCTTCTGGGAAGAATTTCTCTCCATGAAAGGTCATGTTCCAGGTGCCAGAGTCAGGAGTTAAACACATCTCCTGCTCAAGCTCCTTGAAGCATGAAAGTCTGAATTCATCTCTAGGGATTTTTACTGGCCAAATGGGACCTTCCCTCTTTCTACAGGCAGCCTGAGT
Organism: Ctenomys sociabilis; assembly: GCA_004027165.1. Taxonomy (NCBI): domain Eukaryota; kingdom Metazoa; phylum Chordata; class Mammalia; order Rodentia; family Ctenomyidae; genus Ctenomys; species Ctenomys sociabilis. The sequence goes on from PVKA01027548.1 coordinate 16,409, forward strand.
CAACCTCCATCCTGACACATATGGGACCGGAGTCAGGGAGAACCTTTTCAGCATGCTAGTCCTTTATCATTTGTGATTAGCCCATCACAGGTACAACGTGTGAATCTTCAGATCATTTCAGACCTCATCAGAACCAGTCCATCTTCTGCACACCAGGAAAGACTTGTTCTCAATGCCCTGCAGCTCCAAGGTTGAGCTAATGTGCTCTCCAAATCAGTGTGTTCCTGTCACATGAAGGGACTGTTCCCCGTCACCTTGAAGCCCTAGCTAAATGTAATCTGCATAGCACCGCAGCCTCAGAGCAGGGTAATCACTGTTCTCAATACTCCACAGCTCTGCGCACAGCACTCACTCCTCACAGGGCAGTGATCGGGTGTGGAGCAGAATTTGCAACCGAGAATCAATATGGGTCTCGTGGAGTGACTGGGCTCATTAGGCGCTGTCTGTGCCAGTCGCTATTTGTCACACTCAGCCATTTCTGAGTGGACAGGGAGACATCCACACAAATTGCTCAGACCACAGGGAGCCCTGGTTAATTGCTTGAATCAGCAGCCCGGGAGACCGGAACTTGTAATTCTGTCTTTGTTTCTATTACCACTCATCAAAGGCAACCTTCTTACACTGGCACTTCCGCTCTTAGACACTGAGAGGAAGAGACCCTACTTTTAGGATGTTGTGAAGAGAGAGCCTTCCTATTTTGCTACAGACATAGCTCTTCAAGAGAACTTTTAGTAAAAATACAAGTATTTTAAAAATTGCATCAGAGATTATTTTTTCCTAATACTTAAGGATAGAACATAAGACATTATGATGAGTTGAACTGTTCCCCAGGTTAAAGTCCTAACCCTCAGTACCTCTGAGTGTGACCTTTATTTTGGAATAGGCCCTTAGAGAAAGCATGGTTCTTCTAATACCTTCAGCCTGGACTTCAGGCATCTCGATTGTGAAAGAATTAATTCCTGTTTATTTCAAGTACTACCCGTTAATAAATTTTATACCAGTGCTGGGAAACTAATACCAACACTAAGAGATTATTAAATTTTAAGAAATTCATAAGTGCCTCCTCTGTGCTGAGGACACGAAAAGAACCACAGCACACCAATTTTGACTCCTCCCTAAGAAGCCTGTATTTTCAGTTGGAAAAATAATACAGAAATAGCTAAAAGGCAAATGGAAAATCCAACTACTTAATATGTCAACTGAACTGAGTTGAATTCATTGTCTCACCTCTGAGCCTTCATCACTGACAGTGAACTGGAAGATTCTTACTGGCGATCTGCAGTGGGTGTCAGATGGAAGAACCACCTATTTAGAAGGGAAGAAGTAGGGATGGGGAATAAGAGGAGTTAGAGCAGCAGATCATGTGTTATCCATAACAAGACCTCCTGCTTCTGGAATTTTCAGAGACACTTGCTTCTTCACAGCCATCAGAACACTAACAAGTGAGTGGTTGTGATGGTTCTGGTATCAGGCATCATCTGCTTTCCAAGACCCCACTAACATGTTCTTCCTGTCTGCACATGGGACTGGGGTGTGGCTGCCAAGCCCATAGCCATGATGGTAGATGATGTAGAGAAATGGTTCGTGTGCCTTATCTGGGTCTGCCTATCCTTGGACTGCTACAGATGTAGGGGAAGACAAGTTGTCTCTGCTCTGAAAAGACAAGAGATCTAGGCTACTGATTGGGGTTTCCACTCAATATGGAGAAAGTCCATCAGCAGAAAAAGTCTGTGTAAAAGTGGGAGAACTATGGTAGTAAATAAATAAATAAATAAATAATCCTGCACATCTTGAGTCCCTAGATGGAACCACATCACAGCCCAAAACACACCTAAGCTTGTTGGTAAGTGGGGCAATACACTGCCCTTGCCAAGTGAGTTCCTCACACCAGAATGAGTTCCACCCCTCACACCATGTCCTTCTGTCACAGAACAGTTCCTGGGAGTTGTTACTGTCACAGCATCTTGCTTACTCCTTGTTACAAAACCTCATTCTCACAGACATACATGAATTTAAAGCACCAGCTAGTAAAGGAGGGATACAATGGATGTCATGATTGGAATGTGGTTACTTTTTTTTTTTTTTTTTTTTTTTGCTGAACTGGGGATTGAACTCAGACCCTTGGGAATGCCAGGGAAGCACTTATTCTACTGAGCCATCTCCCCAGCCCCTAGCACTTCAAACTTGGGAGGGAAATTCAATGCTCATATTGATTTATTTTAGCCACTTAGTTCTTTCCATCCATCAATTGGTAAGTATAGTTATGCAGATGGTGAGGCATAGCTATGCATAGATTATAGTCATTTAAAATTGCTTTAACATTCAAATGTCATCAGCCTAATTGTTAAATAGACTACATTACTCAGTAATAGACTGAAAAAAAAAAAAAGGCAACATTTCAGTAAGGCTTAGTGACAAGCATTAGATGAAGTTTACCAACTACTCCTAATTTTTAAATATTCAATAAGATAAGATAGATATCATGGAGCTCCTGGAGTGTAATTCAGTGCTTCTACAATAAACACTCTGATGTACAGGGAACCTCTGCTTTCTCCCTCAGGGCAGAATCAAAAGCAAGAGTCTCTGTTCTCAATGTCCTTATTAAATATTGACCCAGAAGACCTGGTCAACTCAGCAAGTCAAGGAAAGGAAACAAAGACCCTCCAAATTAGCCAGTGCAGCAGGAAGCCACTTAGAAACAGCTGTCAACAGAGGTCCTTTATGCCTCCCGCTTATAGCATTATTTACTTCTCTCCAGAGTGTGCTGGACAATCTGGTTTTAATGAATAGGTTATAGGCAGAGAGCTTCACCTCCAAGGTGCTCTGAGACAGCAACTGAGACTGGGTTTTATCACATGCCTGTAATCCCACCAGGATGAGATGCTGAAATCAGAAGAATCACTACAAGTCCAACCTGTGTAGTGAGACCTTGTAGACCCTGTACGAAATACATTTTTTAAAAAGGAAAAAGGAGGGCCCAGGGAGATGGCTCAGTGGAATAAGTGTTTTCCTGGCAAGTGCAAGGGCCTGAGTTCAATCCCCAGTTCCACCCAAAAAAAAAAAAAAAAAAAAAAAAAAAATTGAAGGAAAGAGGATAGAATTCCTGATGTAGATTACTAAGAAGCACAGGTGGTCTCTGTGACATCCCAGCTTCTTTGTCACTAGGTTACCTAGGAACTGTACAGTGGAATCTACATGGCAAGGACCCAGTTCAGGCTTCTACACCAAAGTTCTACCCAGCAGCCTCCCATCAACCTCACTGAAGCTCTAAGCCTCACTACAGAAGGGGTGAGATAACAAACGTTGCCCCCCTGAGCTGTGAGTTAGTTCGTTATGCAGAAGTCAGTACAAGAAACAGAAGTCATCTTTCTTTTCAAGACATGATCTCTGTTGGAAGAAACTAAGAATTCTCTGAAAAGGGTTCTACAACTAGTACACAACTTTGTAAGGTCACCAAATGTGTCCAAGACCAGTTCAGTCTCCAGATACCAACAATTTTAAATAGAAATAAATATTAAATAGCATAGCAAAATAACATTCTTCATATTTGAACAACCCTAGAGCAGAACCAATAAGCTGAGTAACCACACAATATTACATGAAAAGTTAAAGAAAACCTAAGTAAATTAAGAAATATACTAAGGTCACAGATCAAAAGAACTCATAGCATTGTGACGTCAATTCTTTCTAAACAATTTATAAATTCAAACTATTTTCTGACAAAATAAGAGCGGGATTCTTTGGCTTTAAATTTGAATAATGTATTCTGATTTTTATGTGAGAATTCAGTGACTTATAGATGAGAAAGTTTGTCTTTCTGTTTTTTTAACGTAGAACTAGCTAGGTGTGGTGGCTCGCATCTGTAGGGGCAGCACTACAAGAGCTGAGGCACAGTGGCTCTGGCAATTCACAGCGGCCTGCCATACTGAGCACGATCCTCATGCAGAAAATCAAAACTGAAATAGATAAATAGTAAAATAAAATAAAATGAACTAAAATCAAATCAAATAAAAAGAACTAGATGAACATTTATTTTACTATTCCAATGTTACTATTTTTGTATATCCAAAATATAGTATTGGAATTTTGTTATGTTTTATTTCGATTGATCTATTTTATGTTTTGTTTTGATTGACCTAATAATTGTTTCAAAACACAAGAGCAGAAAATGTGATATTTCTGAGAAACATGCTTTAAAAAGCTATTGCTGCTTTATAGTTTCAACTATTCTATGAAAATAAGCTTTTAAAATGGCTATACTGGATATTTGGTACTCTATATAATGCTGTCACTTAATCCACCATTAGCATATTTTAGTAATCTTTTTTTAAAAAGGAATACGTTTTAAAATCAAGAACATCCCAAAAATGAGAATTTGTAATTGCTTCGATTGCTAATTAGCTGTGATCACTTTTCAGTGGTCTCCTTTATCCCTCCTGTAGGACGAAGATGGTCCCCTAACCTATCACCTCCACTGTCCTTTTCAAAAATGCATGAATGCTGTTGGTGATCTACTCATTGTGTTGCTTTTCACTGTGATATTTCATCACTGGTTTGGTTTGGTTGGTTTAGGTTGGGTTGGGTTGGGTTTGCTTTAGTTCACCTCAGTTCAGTTTAGTTCAGTTTAGTGTTTGAGACAGGATTTCCCTATGCTGTTCAGGCTGACTTTGAACTCCTCACAGTCCTCATGCCTTAGCCTCCAAAGTGCTAGGATTACAAGCATGTGCTGTGATACCTGACTTTCATCATTTTTATCTTAGCAAGGAAAAAATAGGTCCCAGTTTTAATTATATGACATAATAACACTATCTGAATGATTCTTAAGTTTTAAGTTCAGACTTGCACTGTTTTATGCTGGAAAGTGTTCAGTTTAAATCTTGGACCACCGGAAGAGGAATTCTGCATCTTCTATGGAACCATCCATCCTGAAAATACATGTGACATCTCTTCCTCTAACCCCTTGTCAGAACAAAAATGTGAGAGCTGCTTGACATGCAGGGGTTCACCTGCCCAACTCTGTGTCACTTTATTACTCAGTGGAAAATCCCATTTCCCTAGCAAGCCAAGAGCACCTAATTACACTAGTATCTTTCTTTTTGTTTAAGAATGACAGATCTGTAACCTTATTCCTCCTAACGTGTGACTAAGCGGATCATTTTTGCTCAAGAAATATTTTCCTACCATGAGAAACTAAGAAGCTTGATCCTTTAAAATTACAAAATTTTATTTTAGGTGGTATAATTTTTAGCCTACTTTTATCACAACACAGTTGGGCAGAAGATGCAGGGATTTCCAGTACACAGCTTGGCCATGCAAGCTTCTATTAAAAGCATCCCTAGGGAAAAGCAAGGAGGTGCAAGTTGGGTTGGATTTACAGTGAAGGTCATAGGCACAGGAAGTTGCTTATTATCCAGTGTCTATCACAATTATACTTCTGAACTGCATTTATTATGAAATTTCAATTAAACTGAACACATGGCCCAGAAGGAAAGGAGAAATTAGAAAAAGTTAAGTAAGAATGAGTATTAAGAGCCTCATTTGGAAGTTCTGATGACCAAACTGTGTGAAGTCAGTGTTTGCTGGGTGCTTCTTTCCTCTTTCCATCCCTTCCTGCCCACAAACTGATGGAATGCGCCCTCAGGTCTTCACATCCTTCTGTCAACAAGAGTTAATAGAAACTGCTTGAAGGGACCCCACAGGAGATAGTGAGCATTAACAAGAAAATGTCCTCCAGCTCAGCACAGACCTGAATGAGGTGGTATCAAGAGGGCTTCTTGCCTTATATCCTGAGAGGAAAACATTCTGGAGTAAAGTGATTTCTCCTTGAATCAATAGAAAGTTATGCCACTTATTAGAAGAGAAGGCCCTACTTTTAATGTACTATGATTCTGAAAAAATAACTGTGCGAGGAAAACCAGTTTTTCAGGTTTTCTACCTAAGTTCCTACAGGTCTTCTTTTGCAAACTTGGAATTGAGCATTGTTTAAATTCAGGACCAATTCCCAGAAAATCTAAAGTGTTCTGAACATGAAATAAACATACACTTATATCTAAAAATCAATATGGCCCATAGTTTGTATTTGACCATTTAAAAGAAAAACCAAAGTCAAGCTGAATCTATGGTCTAATTCAGGCTGTCTGTGTTAGGTAACTTTCATTACAAAAAGTTCGTTGAACCATTCATTTCTATAAATATTTTCTTCTTTCTTTTAATCTGTATTATTGTATATTTAATTGGACAATTTTCTCTATGAATCCAATTATAATACCTTCAAGCTAAGAACATATTTCATATTATTTGCATATTTCATAGGTTTTCACTAATACAAAGAGTTTGGCACAATTGAGGGTATCGGATATTTCCAGGAGAATCACACACTAACTTGTGAAGGTCAAATTAATTTGTTCAGTTCCTTATATTTTTATTTATTTATGTATTTTGTGCAGGGTTTCACTAAGCACCTTGGACTCATGGTGAGTCTCCTCTTTTTAGCCTCCCCAGTGCCGGGATTGGAGGCATGAACCACCACACCTGGATTCAATCACCGGCTCAGCCCACCTCTGGATTGGGGCCAGTGAAGCATGTGGTTCAGGGAATCGAACCCCAGTCCTGAGCTTGCCTAAGCAGGCTCTTAGTCCACGGAGATATCTCATCAGCCCTTGTTCACTTGCTTAAATCAAATTCCCCTAAATTGACTCAAATGAACATCTCTTCCCAGGTCTTCTCTAAATTCATATTACCTAAGTATTTGGGTCATTAATAAGTACAGAATTAGCAACAATCTATCCACTTAGGTACCTCCATATTTCCAGATACTGTGTACACATTTCTTCCTTTTTTTAAGTATTTAAATATAATAATATTTATTATTTTATTTTATTTTATTGAAGAACAGATACCAATGAGACAGTTTCTAATAAAACTAGTAGGACAGATTCACCAAATGCACTGCACATAGTTTTTGTAGTGGTTTTATGTTGTACAAGGTGCATACATAATACTCTATCTACAAACACTATTAGAGTAGATGCCTCTAATCAATGAATTAAGAGAATATAGCTTTTTTACAGTTTCAATAGTTACTACTTTTTACATTGTTACCTTCCTAGTGGTCATCCATAGTACAAGAAACAGACAGGATATCCTGTCCAAACACTATTAGTGCAAATCTTTCTTCTCACAGAATTATGCAAAAGAACTGCATATTGATCCTAATTGCACTGTTTACACAAATACAGAATAGTTCTTCCTTTCTACCCCCTTTGTTTTTTGTTTAGTCCTGTCAAAAATGGGTATCCTATTGGAATTCAATTACTATAGGTGCTTGAATTCAGTGAAACAATCCAACACAGTCCAGCAGTCCACAATAATAGTGGGTTATCCAAAGAAGTTGGTGACTAGAGACATTTACAGCTCAACTTCTTATTCTGGCCTTATTTTATATACTTCATTTATACTTTTCTGCTGGATGGTTAAGATAGAGATAAAGCAAGACCTATATAACAAAAAATGTAACTGTTGTATCAGAAGAGGTCAGTGAAGTCCCTCAGGGTTTACCCTGTAACCTTGTACCTCACTATGTAAACCCTTTGTCTGTGTCATCCATGTAGATGAGTCATGGCCATTTCTTGACCAGTTTGCTCCCAGTGAAAGCCTTAGAGAAAGATTTCTCTCCATGTGACTCTTCTTAGGCACACTGTAGACCATCAGTCACATTCCTCTGTGGATTCATTATCTCCTTGATCAGAAAATTTGGGACACAACTGAGTTCCATGATGTTATAGTATATGTTCTCATACATCCTCAGTCTTCAGTGAACTTGAAAGGCTAGGGCCAAACTGTTAACTGACCTTGCAGCAATTCCATTTCTCCAATTTTTTATCTGCAAACTCAGGTTGTTAACCATCCAGAAGAGAAGCTGATTATTAACCTACAACATATGCAGCTCAGTTTACCCTAACAAGCTGACTAAATTCTTTTTAGTTGTTCTTATACCTTTCTATTTATATTTCTTCTTTTGATTTCTTATACTAGGGAGTCTATATGATATTTGCACATCTGTGTCTGGTTTCTTTCACTTATGAATATATGTTCAAGTATCATCCACTTCAATATAAATGCTTCAAGTTTATCATTCTTTATAGCTGAGTATTACTCCACTCTATAGAAATGCCACATCATTTTCATCCATGCCTCATGTGACAGGCATCCTGGTTGTTTCCAAGATTTTGCTATCACAAATTAGGCAGCTATAAACATAGGTACACATATACCACTATTATATCACATTTTCAGTTCCTCCTGCAAAATCCAATTCCCAGTAACTCAAACTGCAGTTACCCAGTTTGAATGGGATTTCCAGACCTACTTTTGTGAGGAGTCCACACTGATTCTACAAAGGTTGCACCAGTACATATTCCCAACAGCAGTGGAGAAGTGTTCCCTTTTAACCACATCCTCTCCAACATTTGTTGTTGATTGATTTTTTCATAATAGCCATTCTTTCTGGAGTGAGATGGTATCTCAGTGTTGTTTTAACTTACATTTCACGGATGGCTAGCTATATGGAGCATTTTTCATGTTTATTCACTTGTTTAATTTCGTCCTCAGAGAATTATGTATTCATCTCAGATGCCCATTTCTGGATTTGGTCTTTAAATTTGAGGGCCCTGTTATATCTTAGTACTTTATATATTCTAAAGAGCAAACCTTTGTCAGAGTGCTTACTACTTAGGATTTTTTCGAAATTTGTGGGTTCTCTTTTCGTTTTGTTGACAATTTCTTTGACGTGCAAAAACTTCTCAATGAGAGTTGATCCCATTTTTTAATTCTTTCAAGTGTTTCCTATGCCAATACACGATTGTTCATAAACTATTTGCCTACCCCTATGTCTTCAATAATTTCTGCTAATTTCTCTTCCAGGAGATTGAGTGTTTCTGTTTTAATGTTTAGATCTTGAATCCATTTTGACTTTAGCTTAGTGCATCATGATAGATCTGGGTCAAGTTTTAGTTTTTGGCATGTAGAAAGCTAGATTTTCCAGCACGCTTTGTTAAAGAGGCTATGTTTCTTCCAGTAAGCATGTTTGGCCCCTTTGTCAAGGATCAGGTGGCTGAGTTTGTTCGTAGAGGCCTCTGCATCTTGTAATATATTCTATTGATGCTCAGGTCTATTTTGTTGCCAGTTCCATACTGATTTTATCACAGTGCCTTTGTAGTATAATTTCAAGTCAGGAATTGTGATGCCTCCTGCCTTGTCTTTATTGGTCAAGATTGCCTTTGCTATTATAGGTCGTTTGTGTTTCCAAATAAATTTTAGGAAAGATTTCTCTCTGTCTGGAAGGTATGTTGGTGGCAGTTTGATAGGGACTGCATTAAATCTGTACAGCAATTTTGGTAGTATGGCCATCTTCACAATGTTGGTTATTCCTATCCAGGAGTATGGAATATCTTTCCATTTTCTAAAATACTCTATAATCTCTTTTCTTAGGGTGTTGTAATTTTCCATGAAAAGATCCTTGACTTCCTTAGCTAAGCAACTCCCAAGGTACTTCGTTTTCCGTGGTGCTATTGTAAAAAGTATGGTTTCTATTGTTTCCCTTTCAGTGTGCTTGTTATCTGTATAGAGGAATATTATTGACTTTTAAGTACTGATTTTGTATCCTGCTATGCTACTGAATTTCCCTATCAGTTCTAGTAGTTTCTTGGTGGAATTTTCAGGGTCTTCCAGGCAAACTATCATGTCATCTGCAAGTAGCGACAATTTAACTTCTTCTTTACCTATTCTTATTCCCCTTATTTCTCCCTCTTTTCTAATGGCTGTTGCTCATGATTCCAACACTATATTGAATAGGAGAAGTGACAGAAGACATCCTTGTCTTGTACCTGATTTAAGAGTAAAAGATTTCAGTTTTTCCCCATTTAGGATTATATGAGCTTTTGGGTTGTCATAGATGGCTTTTATCAACTTAACATAGAGTCTATCTACTCCAATTTTCTGGAGGACCTTGAACATGAATGAGTATCAGACTTTGTCGAAAGCTTTTTCTGCATCAATTAAGATGATCATGTGATTTTTAGATTTCACTCTATTAATATTGTGTATTACATTTATAGATTTACAAATAATGAACAATCCTTGCATCCCTGAGATGAATTCTAAATAGTCATGGTGTATGATCTTCTTGATGATTTGCTGTATTCTGTTTGCAGGATTTTATTGAGTATGTTTGTAATAAACGTTATGAGGGAGATTGGCCTGTAGTTCTCCTTTTCGTTTGTGTCTTTCCCTGGTTTTGGAACCAGTATTATACTTGCCTCCAGAAATGATTTTGGGAGGACTGCATCCTTTTCAACTTCACTAAAGAGTTTGTAGAGTGTGGGGATTATATGTTCTTCAAATTTCTTGTAGAATTCAGCTGTGAATCCATCAGAACCTGGACTTTTCTTTGTCGACACGCTTTTTATTATGTTTTGTATTTCGTTGGCTGTTATCGACTTATTGAGAGTTGTTATACCTTCTTGATTCAGTTTTGGTAATTTGTACCTTTCGAGGTATCTGTCCATTTCTTCTGTGTCTTCTGTTCTTTGAGCGTAAAGATTCTTGCAGTAACTATTGATAATCTTCTGTATTTCCGCTGTGTCTGTGGTGATTTAAACTTTTTCATTCCTTATCACTTATACTTGAATTTTCTTTTGGCTCTTTTTGATGAGGTTGGCTAGAGGCTTATCAACTTTAGTTTCCAAAAGAACCAACTTTTTGATTTGTGGATTCTTTGAGCTGTTTTCTTCATCTCAATTGAATTAATGTCGGCTATAATATTGATGATTTCTTCCCATCTTTGTGTTCTGGGTTTCGTTTGCTCTTCTTTTTCTAGTTGTTGGAGGTGCAGGATTAGGGTGCTAATTTATTCCCATACTGTTTTCCTAATGTGTGAGTTCATAGCTATGATTTTCCCTCTAAGAACTGCTTTCACTGCATCCCATAAATTCCAGTAAGTTGTACCTGAATTTTCATTCAATTGTAGATAATGTTGAATTTCTTGTTGAATTTCATCTGCGACCCAGTGATTGCTGAGTAGGGTGTTGCTTAGCTTCCATAAATTAGTGGCTTTTTCTGATTTCTTTTGTCATTTATTTCCAGTTTTATTGCACTGTGGTCAGATAATATGCATGGGATCATTTCTATTTTCTTGCATATACTTCGGCATGACCTCTGGACTAGTAGGTGGTCTATTTTGGAAAATGACCCTTGTGCAGCTGAAAAAAATGTGTATTCAGCTGTGGTTGGGTGGAACACTCTGTATATGTCCAACAGGTCCATTTGTTCCAAGCTCTGGTTCAGTTCTGCTACTTCCTTGCTAATTTTTTGTCTGGTTGAACTATATTTTTGAGATAAGGGTGTGTTAAGTTCTCCTGTTAAGATTGTGTCCTTACACATTAAGTTTTTCATGTCCCTTAAGATTTGTCTTACATAGTAGAATGCTCCTGTGTTTCGTGCATAAATATTGATGAGTGTTACTTCTTGCTCTTGAGTTTATCCCCTGACCAATGTATAGTGGCCTTCTTTGTGTCATTTGATCATTCTTGGCTTGAAGTTGAGACTGTCTGAGAACATAATTCCTACTGCTGCTTTTTTCTGAGGTGCTGGGGAATGTAGTATTATTTTTTCATTCCTTTGATCTTGAGCCTATGAATGTCCTTTTGAGTTAAGTGTGTTTCCTGTATACAGCATATTGTTGGATTTTGTTTCCTAATCCACTGTGCCAGTCTATTTCTCTTAATTGGAGAACTGAGTCCATTTACATTGATGGTTATAATGGAAATGTGCTGACTTATATTTGCCATGATATTTACCTGGTTTTTACTCCTTTGTAACCTGTATTTAATTGTCTGTCCAGTTTAGGGGGTTCCTTCCATTCTCATTCATGGAATTTTGGTCATTGTCGTCTCTCTCTAGAACATCTTTCAGCAGCCTTTATAGGGATGGCTTTGTCATCATGAAATTCTTTAGTTGTTCTTTGTCGTGGAAGTATTTCACTTCTCCATCAAACTTGAAAGAGAGTTTTGCAGGGTATAATAGTCTGGGCTGGAATTTGTTTTTGTGTAGGACTTGAAGAACTCTGTTCCATCCTGTTCCATCCGCCCGCGCCCGCCCAGCCCCTGAGACGAGCCAAGAGACAGCGTGGCCGACTCCGCCATCCTCCTCCATCCCGCCCACGCCCGACCAGCCAGAGACCAGTCTGAGACAGTGGCTGACTCCAGCGGCCTCCTGGTTCCCGTGCCAAGCTCGCCCAGCGAAAGCGAATTTACAGGACTCACCAGGCTTCCCAGATCAGTGAGAGTATGGTGAGTCTGAGGGAGAGCCTTTGGCTTCTTCCCACACGCACTACAAGGATCCTGTCCGCAACCCCTCCAAGCCAGTGACTGGCCTGAAACCTCAGGACCCACTCACCAACACCTCCCCGGATCCCCTGAACTAAAGCCCACTGATTGAGTGGGAATTTCCCCGATTCTCTGGGCATCAAAGGTCAGTGAGTGTAGAACCTCAGGCCCGTCGTGCCTGAGATACATTTCCCAGGGATTAAGCTGCCCGTCACCTCCCGTGGCTCGGTGACAGCTCCAGGCACACTGTGCCAGAGAAACATTTCCAGGTGATTACCAGTCCCACCCCACAGCCCCAGACCCAGTGCAGGTCAGTCTGGAGTGAGAACTCCAAGCTTGACACACTGGAGGAACATTTCTCAGCAATCCACGGTCCCATGCTATGGACGGAAACCCAGCACAGCCTGGCCTGTGAGTGAGGGCTCCAGGCCCACTGCACCAGAGGGACCTTTCCCGGCCTTCATGGGTTAAGGCCTGTACACCCAGACCCAGCACAAGCTGGCTGGCTCAGTACAGCCTACTCCGTGAATAAGATCATCCACTATCTTTTTGTGAGCCCAGAAAACCCACCAAAGCCCAGGCCCACCCACCTGGGGAACGCCCTGCCTGACAAAGGAGGGCTGACCCCGGGAACCAACATAGGGGAACCAAAGGAGCTACAGCAAAAAAGGAACTGAACACAACAGCTAGACCCAGGATAGGCATACCTGGAAAATCTCAAACTTAATAGACTGGCACCCGAATCTCATAACAAGCTAAGGTTATAGCTGCACCAAAGCTCTACACCAAAGGTCAAAGATCAGTGATATACAAAATGACAAAGAGAAGGGCAAAAATGCAATTCCAGACTTCGAGTCCATCAGGAAGGTCAGAGGACACTAGCTCAGCTGCAACGAATGAAATAACAGATACAGTGGCAAAACAACAACAGCAGAAAGCTATAGAGGAAATAAAACGAGAAGTAATTCCCCAATTTAAAAAAGAAATATTTGAATACATAGAATGTGAAATAAAGAATGAATTCCAGAAACATTGGGTGGAAAAAAGATGCTCACCCAGAACAAGTGCAGAGAGCACTATTCCAACTGATATATATGAACTAACAGCATCTGAAGCAAAGAAACAACAGCAGAAAGATCATGAGGAACTCAAAGCAGAAATAAGTTCTGAAATCTAAAAAGAACTTTTTGAAGTCATATGATCTGAAATACCGAAACAAGTCCAGAAATATACAGAGGAAATCCGACTTGGAAGAAACAGAGCAGAAAAAGAATTAATAAGACATGGATAAAAAAAATTGAGGAGATCAGAAATATGATGGATTCCCTGAATGAGCAATACAGAAAAGAAATAGAACACATGAAACACAGTCAAAGAGATATAGAAGAACTAAAAATAGCAATCACAAGTCTACAAAGCTGTCTGAGTGAAAGTGAAGACAGAGTTTCAGATCTTGAAGATGCCGGAGCAGCTAGTGAAAAGGTGAGAAAGGATCTCTTAAAAACAACAAGAATGCAGAAAAAAATAATCCATCACCTGCAGGATGACGCCAGAATGAACAATGTGAGAATAATTGGTATCAACGAGAATGAAGGAGTCAATACAAATGACATAAAAAGAATTTGGGAAGAAATAATAGCAGAAAACCTCCCAAATATGAGGAAACAATCCAACATTCAGGTCACCGAAGCATACAGAACACCAAATAACTTCAACCT
>PVKA01027549.1:0-30405 GCA_004027165.1 Ctenomys sociabilis
TCCACTAATTTTTACAGTGAATATGCACTTAATAATTATAATAAAATAAGTTTAAAAATAAACTCCAAATTATTTATAAGGCTTAGCATATAGTAAACATTACATAAGAATTTGGTCTCTATATTATTGAAAGAAAAATGATGAGAAAATGTTCAATAGAGATAGAGTTCTTTCAAATATTTCTAGATATATAAAACTGATAAAAATATACAGATTAATAGGATAATATGTGGTATTTCAATATAATATATATTTTATGATATTTAAATCAAATTGAAAATGTTTCTTCAAACATTGATCATTTCCTTATAGCAAAATGTTTCAGGAATTTTCCTCTAGATTTCTGAAATGTACAGTGAATTATTTTTCTCTCTAGTTGCTCTACTTAACAATAGCCCAGCAGAAGTTCTTGCTGGTATTCATCACTCTGCCCAACCCTCCCTCCCCCCCTTTACTCCATCCACCCTCTGGTCACTATCATTCCATCCTCAGTTTGAAGTGATCCAATAGAAATCCTTATACTAAGTGAAATAAGCCAGCTACAGACAAGTTTATTACTGGAACAGTGTTTGATTGAATCCATGGATACAGGACGTATGCACTGAGAGGATGAGGTGGCAGGGCAGAAAGACTGGCTGTTCGGGGAGGGCCTCAGATCTCTGACCTGGAAGAGTTGCTCTTATTAGATTTTGAATTCATAAGGAACCTCTTCCTAATCTGGGAAAAATATTAAGTTTCATTAAGGAAACATTTATGAAATAATAGTATTCCCCATCAAAGACAGATGAAGTCAAATAATTTCGGGATGGGGCCAAGGCATTAACACGTACTGAAATCTTTCCTAGCAAAGTTGATACGCATTCAGAACTGTGGATCATTGTTCCAGAGGAAAACTTTTCTGCATGTCATCTCAAAATGATCACCAGATAATCTAATATTGCTTTACTGACAAACACAATCTGTAAATACAGAATTATTAGCCACAGGAACTGCAATGCTGTAAAGCTTAAAGATAAAAATTTAATCTAACAAGTATTTGGCTGTATTTGAGGCTTTCTTTGAGATGCTTTCTCTCCCCTTTGTCTCCTTATCCTTCTCTTTCTCTTCCTGTTTTTCTACCTCCTTCTTGTAATTCTTGAAAAATACAAATATCAATGATATTGAATTTGGTTTAATTTTAGGGTTTCTGCCATAGTCATCTGCCACTAAATTTTGGGAAAAAAAAACATTGATTTATTCTACAAAAGTGTAAGAGACTGATGGATGCTGAATTATAAAGTCCAGATAAAGAAGTGGATTTCAGGAACTAAAAATATTCCTCATCAGAGGAGCAAACATAAAGACTGACAAAGTTTTACTCTGATAGTGGATCATGAATGCTCATTTTTTTCAGCCATCAAACATATTCCGGTGATTTATAGAATTAGAACAGCCTAGGAACTTGTCAAAAATGCAGCCAAAGGCCCCATGAGGAACTAATGAGTCACTGGAAACACATTCTGGATATCTTTGCCTTAATAAACACAATTACTGAAGTTATTTGTTATCTACACTAAAGTCTGAGACCACTACAATAAGTTAAATATGAACCCTCAGTAAATATTTCACCTTGTTAGTTTATTTTCTACCAGATTTTGTTGCTATTTATTTCCGTTCTATTTACAACTGAATGCCTTGAAAATCCATTATTTATTTCTAATACATTTTAGTGATTCATTTGGGTTTTCTAAGAACCAGTTTATCTACGTATTTGATTAATTTCATTTTACTTTAATGAAGGTGTAAAAAGATGAAAGTAAACACCACTGTTTTACTACACATTTGAGGAATTTCTTTATGATTTCACCAATAAATTTGATCCTGGAATTTATTTTAAGGAATGTAAATATTCTCCACTAATTTCATACTTAGTTTTTTCATTTTTTGTTATGGATAGATGGTAAATTTTATGAAATGTTTTCACAAAATTAAATAATAGTTTTTATGTCCTTTAAAGTAATTGTATAGGGCTGGCCAGGTAGCACAGTAGATTAAAACTCTTGCTTAGGCAGATGCAGGGACTGGGGTTCCATCCCTGTGGTATCAGGCCAGCATGCCCCCCGGGGCGGGTTGACACAGTCATTGAGACTGGGCATGGAGGCACTTGCTTGTAATCCCAGCACTTGAGAGGCTGAAAATAGAAGGATACAACAAGGCCGATCTTTGTAGTGAGACTGTGTAGACCCTCTACTAAATACATAAAAATAAATAAATAAAGTAATTATATAAAGTGGTAGTACAGTGAATATCATTTCACTAAAGGACTTTCAAAATACAATTATAACTATTTAAAATATAACTTTTTGTTGACATAAATCTTGCCTTAAAAAAGTGAAAATACTATTTTAATGCACGATTTAACCAATTTTAATCCTCTCTTCCCTTTTCCTACATCTTGTTTGATTTGCTTTTGCATGAAATCTTTGTTTTGCGTTTTGCAATTCTATTTTTTTATTTTGCTTTATGTTTAATGTTTAAGCTTTTAACATACGAATAAATTTCTAGGTAGTATAATTGAAGATACACTTTTATTTCTTTTTCAATGGGTGTATGGGGTATTTATATTTTCCCGTGTACATGGATGTGTTTCTAGATTTTTGACTAAATTCCTTTCTTTTACTTTCTATCATTAAAGTAATAACACATTTTGATTTTTCACATTTTAAAACTTTTTCCTGAGAATTTGTTTTATGTACATTTAGAATCATTTTACTCATACAGAACCCAGTAGACAGTTTAATTTAATTTTCATGTGGAACTTTTATGTTGTTATGATAGATCATCCCATCAGAAGATAGGATGCATTTTCATTTCATCACTTTTTTCCTTAATAAAATGTTGTACAATGTTTTGAATATATCTTTCTTTTTGATTAATTTCTTGAATAATTTACTTATATTATGTCACTGCTTGTTTTATGTATTTCTAAATCTATATACAAAGAAAAATCTTCTAACATATTTTCTCAGCCCATAGTACATTACAAAATTTCTGGCTGCTTTTAGTGCCTATTTTGTTTTAGCATCTTGAATTTCTTTAATTATAAACAATAGAATCATCCAAAAGATCATTTTTTTCTGTCTGTACTTGTTTCTTTGTTTTCATTTTTAAATAGAATAAAAAATAGTAAAGAAAAACTTTAGAAATGATACAGAATTTCACTAAAAAAAATGATAGCAATTCAACAATGGTATTATATTGCATATTGCTGTCCTCAAATTAGTTGTTCAGATTACCAGATATAAGCATGCAAAATTGACCAAAAATATGATAAATTAAAATGGAGAGAGAAAAATAATTATTTATTGCTCCTTTCAATAGCAGACCAGCAGAAATCATTAGTACAATTATCCAAGGTATCCTGTACATATGCCATCATCCTAGTTCTTCCTTTCCTTTGAACAGATTCTTTCCTTTCACAGTACCCATTGTACCTTTCTGATTCTATGTACTTTTTCAGTGTCTTATACTGGAGACAACATGATGTTTACACATGTGGCTCTGATTTCTTTCACTTAGGAGTATGATCTCTAGTTGCATCTATTTCCCTAGAGAAGTCTTGATTTTATTCTTTTATACCTGAGTAGTACTCCATTTCATAAAATTATCACATCTTTTTTTATCTGTTCCTCAGTTGATGGGCATTTGTGTCATGCCAAATTATGTTTCCATAAACACAGGTGCAAGTGTGGAATGATGTTTTCACTCCTTCTGGAAAAAAAAGACAACACAGGAATACTTGGGTTGAATGGGGCCTCTAATCCTAGATTTTTGGGGAATATTCACACTGATTTCCATACTGTTTCTACACTTGATGATGGTGATAACTGCCAGCAGCAGTTTGCCTCTATTATTTTTCTGTTTATGTATTCGGTACAGGGTCTCACTACTCAGGATGTACTCATAGTGATCCCCCTGTTTTCCGCCTCCCAAGCACTGGGATTATGGGTATGAACCACCACACCCAGTCTCATCACTACCTCAGCATGACTGGGTGCGGGGCCAGTGCAGCAGGTGGTGCCCAGGATCAAACCCGGCCCCTGCGCTTGCCTAAGCAGGAGCTTAGTCTGCTGAGCTATCTGATTGGTCCTTGCCTCTTCATTTTAATGAAGAATGTTTTATTATTTGGCTTATGTACATACAATATTTTGCCTTTATTTGTAACTAAAGTTGTTTCATTACATTTTAAAATAGTTTTCATCTGCTTGTAAATTGTATCAAGAATTTTCAAATGAGACTTAATAACTTCTATCAAAGGTTTCTGATCAATATACACAATAGCCAATATCTGAAGCATCTGTACCATTTACAAGCATCAAGATATTGAGAAGCTGGGTATACTTCTGTCTTGCACAAATAGCTATAATCTCAAGAATATTTCCAGTTTGAACAAAGATTTACTATTATTGTTGGCTACATAACACTGATCCTAGAAAATATTTGCACATATAGAGCAGAAATCTCAACACAAAGCATATTTTCTATGACAAGTGTTTATGATAAAATTTGTTTTTGAAGTATTTTTATGTCTCATGATACTGTTTTAAATATCATTTCATTTCTCCTAGCCATAGTATAAATTTACATTCTGATTACCAGTGTGACTCTCCTGTCTTCAAAATATTACAAGTACTAATTTCTGTTTTATTTTCAAATCCTCATCTGTCAGCCTTTTCCACAATTAGAAAATTGCTGCTGTTTAAAAAGCACTTCATTTTTTCTATTTTGGCGCTCATCTTTCTCCTTAGTTACACATATTTCTAAAATAAGATCCATGTCTTCTGCCCCAGAATAAGATTACAAAACTAATTTTTTCTAAATTTGTTCCTCTATTTTCATGATTCAGTAATCTAGAAAAATTTAATGTGATATATTAAAAGTCAATGTATTACAGTTTTGCACAATATTTTTGGTAATATACACTTTCTCTAGTTTCTTTGCCATTTTCTTAAATAATATAGTCTCTTTGCTCACAAAAAAGTTACTGAAATGTTTTATGTATTTCTCACTTTGAATCCCATGATATTTTCTATAATTAATCTATAATAGAGTTTCTGGTGGGCACAGCTCATTGTCTCTTCTGAAAAAATATACAAAAAAAAACTAATTGTCCTAACTAATGTTCAATTAATTACAGTGTGATTAAAAGCATTTTATACAGTAAACTATTGCCAAGAAATCTATGTCAATTCATTGCACTTGGAATTATAACATACTCAATAGTTGTGAGGTATGCTATCTATATAATGATTAATCTGAAAATATTCCAAAACTCTTGCTGAAATTTAATTGCATTATTATAATATCTTTACAAAGTTATTAGGTCATAAGACCTCTGGAGATTTTTTGCTTTTTTGCACCAGGACTTGAACTTAGGAACTTGTGCTTGCCCAGCGGGTACTTACGCTGCTGAGCTATATCCCTGGCATCATAAGACCTCTGTCTTCATGAGTAGATTAATACTATTATAATAAGTACATTCGCTCTTTGATCATCTTTCACACTGTTGATATAAAATACCCAACATATGCAACTTAAAGAATGACAGGTTTAACTTGGATCATCTTTTTAGAAGTATCAGTTCATGGGTAGAAAAGTCATAATGGAAGTGTGTGGTGACTTCCTTCCTTCATGGTGACAGAAAAACATAACAGGACAACTCACCAGAGAGGATGAGCCAGAGACCAGAAAGAGCTCCCCAAACTATCCCTCCATGACTCATGCAGACACATTCAGAAGACTGTTTTCCTAAATTTTAGTTCTCAAGACACTCAAGTTCACATTACAAGTTAACTGTCACAATGAAAGCATAAGACATTGTGGAACAGCCTTCTGGATAAAAAGACTCCTCAGCATTGTCCTCTTTCTGTTTCCTGTCCACCACATTGAACACCCAGCCTCTATAACATGGCACCTTCATTTGGACACTCAGCCTGCAAATTATGAGCCAAAAATATCTCCAATTTATGAATGGCTCATTTAGTTACATTTTTCAAAAATAGCAGAAAATAGAGTAAGATTGGACAATACTTTATTTTATATATATGAAAAACTAAATTTTTTGCACATTCTTTGGTGAGACAGGAGCATACAATCTTTTCTAAACTCCTAAACAATTGCCAGAATCTCACAATAAGCATCATATTCATGTTCCAGTCTTTTATTTGTGCAAGGTATGAAATCTGGGGTACAACATTTGTGTTTATGTTCAATGATAAAGCAGATAGATAGATAGATAGATAGATAGATAGATAGATAGATAGATAGATAGATAGGCAGATAGATATAAAACTTAATTGATTAATTCAATAAAAAAAAACATAATTGCATCCTGTGGTCAATCAGTTTTATGGAGGCCACATCCTTGATATCAGTGGCAGCTCTGATATAAAAAAACATAGTATCTAGTGAATTATAATTTTATTAATAAACTCCCATTTTGTTATATTTTAGTATATTCTATTTATATAATCCTGCATTTATCCAATAAACAGAGTCCAAGGATATATATATGAATTGATATTTGAAAAATGAACAAAATAACAGAAGTATTCAATAACTCAGTCTTCTTCAAGTGCATAAACTTCCCTAATTATAAATCAAATACCCAGGAGACAATTTTGATCTTCATATTGGTCCAAAGTTAGCGATTGAGTGTACTTCATATGGACTTCAGCTGGGAATGCTCACATCAAAGGCACAGCGTCACATGTTATAGGGGTTTGCAGCAAGAGGTATAACACCTTCTGTATCAGAGGGGTTGTTAGCTACAGTCACCAGAGTTGTATCCTCAGCCATAACAGGAGTGATGTCCACAGCCATATTCACAGCCCCTGCAGCAGTTTCTATAGTAACTGCAACACATGGTGTCTGGAGATGAGGTTTCACTTTGATGGCAGAAGAGTGTTTCTCAAATGTAAATGTTATCTTCTCATCCTGGCCTTTTACATATTTAACAGGGATGGGTGGCTCCCTGTTACATAGGCACTGTTCTCTCATTTCACAGACATGACCTAAAGAGATATAGTTAGGTGCACATTTATTTTGTTAAGAATTCACAACTTGCTATTGTCTTCTTTGAAATTTTCACAAGCCTTGAAATGATTCAAGGTACACTTGCCATACATCCAAGCTTATACGCCACAGTTTCATCTTTCTTGGTTTATTTTATGGACATGCTATCATAAAAATGTTCTGACCTATAAATATGTGTGTTTGTCATTTTGTTCTTTGCGGTTTTGGAAACTGTCTGTCATGTCATGTGGGTCCTTCTACTCACTATTATTCAACCCCTTTTCATCCTTTTCCTCTTCCATCTCCCTTTTTCTCTTCATTTATGTATTTGGTACAGGGTCTCACTGTGCAGCTCAGACTTAGAGTGATCCTCCTGCTTTCAGCCCCCCGAGTTTTGAGATTACAGGTGTGTACAACCATGCCTAGACTCAGTCACTGGCTCAGAGTGCCCTGGGGGTGGGGGAGGTGCAGCATGCAGGACCAAGGATCAAATGCTTGTCCCTGCACTTACCTAAGCAGGCGCTTCATATGCTGAGCTATTCTCGCCAGCCCACTTTCATGTCTGTTTTGATTCTTCACCTTGATTTTTTTCCCTTTTCTAGGGATTTCCTGTTTCATCATGATTTTTCTAAATCCTATTCATGGATTTCAGACAATGAGTTGAGTCAAAACATGTCAAAATAGACATGTTTCATCTGTTTATGAAAACATATTTCTCTCTGAAAGAAAGCTTTTCCAGCCCTTTATTGAGTATTTAGGTTTGACTTCCTTTTTCTGCTTTGGAAAAAAAAATTAAATTTTTAAAACTTCCGAACTATTTTTACTATAAAAGACAAATTTTCTGTGTTCCAATTTAGAATGCTGTATCAGTTTTAGATCAATGATTTATTTGTTAGAGCCCAGCATGTAAGTACAAATCTGTTTCCTGTTTGACTTGGCCTACTTTCACATTTGTACTCTATATGTGCACATCTCTCACAAAGATTTAATCCATTCATAAAACAACAATACCTTTTTAAGAATATTCACTCATCCTACTTTTTATTAAATAACGTGACATAAATCAAATGTGACTCTTCATGCCACTTACTAGTTGTCCTCTTTTATTTTCATATGCTTTCATATTATTATTTCCTGTAAACAGATTTCTGATCTCTTTTGCATTGAATTTTCTTTATCTATTTTTCCTTTTTAACTTTCTTTCTTGGAGACTTGTAGGTTAGCTCAGTTGTTTAAGTACTTGCTCCTGCAAACTCAGTCAGCCACAGAGGACCACAGATCGATCCCTAGCTCCACATGCCTTGCCAGACATTCCCTTAAGGCAACCTGAACCAATCCCCACAAAAAGGGGAGGTGGCCAAATAGCTCAGCAAATTAAAGCACCTGCAAGCAAGCACAGAGGCCAGGGGTTGGATTTCCTGGGCCTGCCTTGCCGGCCCCGCTCCCGGGAGTGTGCTGACATAGCAACTGAGACTGGGCATCATGGTGCATGCCTGTAATCTCAGCTTTTGGGAGGCTATGAACAGGTGGATCACTACTAGTCTGATCCAGTAGTGAGCCCCTGAACACCCTGTAGACACTTCCTTAAAATACAAATAAATAAATAAATGTCTTTTTTCATGTGGCTACCTTATCCTTCACCTACACTTCTCAATGTGCACACTAATAAATTTTGCACACAATCATGGAGTCAAGCACAATACACAAGTACATGAGTTACTTCTAACACTGAAGAACTCGGGGACAGTTGGGATCTGTAGCCTGGTACAAGCAGTCACAGACTGCTCCTGGAGCCATGTAAGAATTTGGTGGACTCTGAGCAGCCTGTGGCACTCTGCTAAGTTCTGACTTTCCTTAGTGTGCAGCCTGCAAGCATCAAGCTTCTGCTGGTGCTGGCCCAAACTGTCAAAAAATTAGGAGGACTCTTAAGAGGCCTTCAGGGTGCAGGGCAACTGAAATCTATTGGCCCAGCATGAGCAGCCACAGAGCTTTCCTTGAACAATTTAAAAACTGTGGTGGACTCTGGGTAGCCTGTGGGACTCCGTGAGTGATCACCGAAGGCTTCAAAAATATCAAACTGCAGGAGGAAATGGCAATCTCAGTCCGCTAGCCCATCCATAACAAGTCCAGGAGACAAAGATATACAAGAATTTGGAAATCACACATCTGAAATCTCTGAAAGGATAGCAACTGAAGTAAAGAAACAAGTCCATCAGACTACAGAGCAAATAAGATCATAAATAATCTCTCAGGTCCACAGAAAAATGACAAAAATCATGAAAGAATTGCTCAGCACAGTTAAAGAAAGCATAGCTAAAAAGAACAGAGCAGAATAGAAAAAGGATGGAAACACTAAATAAACAATATAGGAAAGAATTAGTATGTATGAAACAGGTTCAAACAGATATCTAGGAAATTAAGAACTCCACTGAAATCTGGCACAAACCCTTGGAAAGAAACTGAAAATAGACTTTCAAACCTCAACTTCCAAGACAATGGTACAGCTAATGAACATGAAAGATCTCTTAAAATTAACATAGAACCAAGGAATAACAATTCAACAGCTACAAGGCAAAAAAAATGAAAAATAATATAAGAGTAATAGGTGCCAATGACACAGGAAGAGAGAGTATAAATGGCATAAAAAGACTACTTGCAGAAGTACTAGCAGATAATTTTACAAATACGAGAAAAAAAACTGATACGAGAGGAATGCAGAACTGAACATGATCATAATCATAATAAATCTACATCTAGACATATAATAATCAAAATCTCAGAAATTTATCAACAGTATAGATATTGAACATTGCTAGAAAGGAGAAACAGATCACCCACAATGGAAAGCCCATCCAAACAAAGGCAGGTTCCTCAACACAAAAAAATCAAATCAAGAAGAGGTTGGAATGAAGTATTTCAGGTACTAAGAGAAAATAACTTCCAATCCAGATTGATGTATCCTAAAACCTATATATCAAATTCAATGGTGAATGGTGAAATAAGTTCCTATCATGCCAAAGAACAACTGAAGAAATTTATGACCACCAAACCAACCCTACAAGGAGTACTGGCAGGTATTCTAGAAAGACACAGAAGTGATCACAGCTTCAGGAACAAAAGAAAGAAACCAACAAATAGAGCAGGTATTGAAAAAAAAAAGACTTTAAAAGTACAGAATCAGTAGCAGGAAAATGATATGACTAAGATGAGCATATACATATCAGTTATAACTGTCAGTGTAAAAGGGCTCAATTCACCAATCAAAAGAAACATTAGCAGAGTAGATTAAGAAAGAAAATCCAGCATATGTTGCATACAAGAAACACATTTAACTCAAAAGGAAAGTCAAAGGATGGATAACAATTCACCACGCTGTAGTAAATTAAAAAAAATCACGGGTAGCTACCCTGGTTACTGACAATATCAACTTCAAACCAAAAATCATTCAAAGAGATAAAAAGAGTCACTGTATACCTTTTATGGGAAAACTTGAAGAGAAGAGATAATAATTTTAAATAAATATGCACCAAATGTAGCAGCATCCACTTACATGAGACAAATTTTAACAGACATGAAAAATCAAGTAACCAATGATACAGTAATAATGGAGGTCTTTAAGACACCACTGTTACAAAGAGATAAGATCAACTAGGCAAAAAATAAACAAAGAAATAACAAAACCGGGTCAGGGAGATGGCTCAGTGGAATAAGTGCTTCCCACTCAAATGCGAGGGCCTGAGTTCAATCCCTGGTTCCGCCAAAAAAAAAAAAAAAAAAAAAGAGAGAGAGAAAGAAATAACAAAATCAAACTAAACTTGTGAATAAACTCACTTGGTAGAGGTTTACAGAGTGTTTCACCAATAACAATAGAATACACATTCTTCTTAGCTTCACACAGGACGTTCTCCAAAATAGATCATATACTAGCACACAGAACACTCTTAAGTAAATGCAAAGGAATTTAAATTATCTCATTCATACCACCTAACCACAGTGCAATAAAACTAGAAATTATTGAGAAATGAAACTACAAAAACAACATAAACATATGGAAATTGCATAACCTCCTAAACAACCAGTGGGTCTCAAATGAAATTAAAGAAGAAACTTTAAATGTTTATCATCAAACAAAAATGCAGATACAACCTACCAAAACCTATGGGATACAATGAAAGCTGTCCTAAGAGGAAAACTTATAGTGGTAAATTCCAACATTATGAAAACAGAACAAGCCCAAATGATCTCATGCTGGACCTCATGCCAGAAAAAGAACAGCAAATCAATCCCAAAGAAGGAAGAAGATTATAAAGATTAGAGCAGAAATTAATGCATTCAAGATGAAAAACAATATGAAGAATAAATGAATCATTTTTTCTGTGAAAAATAAACAAAATTAATAAACCCTTAGCCACCCTAATCAAAAAATAAAAGAAAAAACTCAAATTCATTCAATAAAGAATGAAGAGGGCAAAATCACTACAGAGCCTAGAGAAATTCAAAAGATCCCAAATACCTACTTGCAAAATTTTTACTCTCACAGGATTGAAAACACGAAGGAAATGGACAGTTTCACAGCTACATATAAAGTGTCAAAGCTGAGTCAAGATAACATCGAACAGAGTGCAGCAAATCATAAAGCTGATTATACAAATGACCAAGTAGGATTCATTTCAGGAATGCAGGGATAGTTCAACATAAGCAAATCTATCAATGTAATACACCACATCAACAGAACCAAGAAAAAGAATGACAAGGTATCTCAGTAGATGCAGAATAAGTTTTTGTCAAAGTCCAACATTCATTCCTGATAAAAAAAAAAAAAACACTACAGAAAATCAGAATCTATAACTAAATCTGATAAAAGCCATCTATGAGAAACCAACAGCCAACATTACACTAAATGAGCAAAAACTGAAGGCTTTAACTTTAAAATCAGGAAGGATATCCACTCTGTCCACTGCTATTCAGTATACTTGTAGAAATATTAGCCAGAGAAATTACACAAGGGAGAGTAGTAAAAGGAATAAGAATTTGAAAAGATGAAGTGAAATTATCTTTATTTTCAGATGACATAATACTGTACATACAGAACCCCAAAAACTCTAAGTCTTGTAGACTTAATCACCAAACTCAAGCCGGGCGTGGTGGCGCAGGCCTGTAATCCCAGCACTCGGGAGGCTGAGGCAGGAGGATTGTTGTGAGTTCGAGACCAGCCTGAGCTACAAAGTGAGCTTAAGGCCAGCCTGAACTGTATAGTGAGACCCTGTCTCAAAAAAAAAAAAAAAAAAAAAAAAAAAAAAAAAAAAAAAAAAAAAAAAAAAAAAAAAAAAAAAAAAAAAAAAAAAAAAAAAAAAAAAATCACCAAACTCAGCAGTGTAGCAGGATACAAACTCAATACCCAAAAATCAGTAGCATTTTGTACACAAACACTATTTTTATACTGTTTTGCACACAGTTTTGTACACAGTTTTGTACACCGGGGGAGAAAGTAGGGAAAACATGTCTTTCATAACATCCAAAAAATGAAGCATTTAGAAATCAATCCCACAAAAAACAAACAAAAAAAATTACACAGTGAAAATTATTTTTCTCTGAGAATAATAAAGAAATTGAAGAGGATTTGAAAAAAATGGAAAAATATTCCATGCTCCTGTATAGGAAGAACCAACATTCTGAAAATGGCCATACTCCCAAAATTGTTATACGGATTCAATGCAATCCTGATTAAAATACCATTAGCACACTTCACAGTGATAGAGAAAGTTTTCCTCCAATTCATGTGGAACCAGAAGAGACCCAGAATATCAAAAGCAATCCTGGGAAACAAAGGAAAGGCAGGAGATATCACAATCTCTGATTTGAAATTATACTATAAGTTGCTGTGATAAAATCAGCATGGCGCTGGCATAGAGACAAACTTGAGTGTCAGTGGAACAGAGGAGAAGATGCAGAAACAGCTGCTAAAACACTCAGCTACCTTATCTTTGATAAAAGTGCCAAACATGCTCACTGGAAGAAAGATAATTCTTTAATAAGCAGTGCTGGAAAACCTGGCTTTCCAAATGCTAAAACTTACAACAAGACCCAAGCCTATCTCAATGCACAAAGCTACAGTCAAAACATCTACAATTTAAATATTAGAACAAAACCACTAGACTGGTCCACAGTGGCGCATGCCTGTAATCCCAGTTCTGGGAGGCTAAAAACAAGAGGAGTCTGAGCTCCATAGTGAGACCCTGTACCAAATACATTAAAATAAGAAAGAAGAACAGAGAGAGAGAAATAGAGAGAGAGGGAGAGGGAGGGAGGAAGGAAGGAAGGAAGAAAGGAAGGCAGGCAGGCAGGCAGGCAGGCAGGCAGGCAGGCAGGCAGGCAGGCAGGCAGGCAGGAAGGAAGGAAGGAAGGAAGGAAGGAAGGAAGGAAGGAAGGAAGGAAGGAAGGAAGGAAGGAAGGAAGGAGGGAAGAACAAATAGTACAATGAATCTTTTGAAGGAAAATGTAAGTAGAAATCTTAAAGATATATGTTTAGGTAGAGAGTTCATGAACAAAAACAAAACTGTGGGAAATACTTCAAATAATTGAAATGATAAGGAAATACTGTAAGGTGATAGATGTGTCTATAAACATGTAAGTAGGCATTTACTTCCGACTTACAAGTGTATGCTTAAACTCAAGAAATAATGTACATAAAATGTGAGGAGGCTTCTCTCTAGTAATTATGTTTTATGAAAGCTATTTGGAAAAAAAAAAAACACTTTGTTCTGTGATCTACAATCACAGGGAAGGTAAAAACAATATTCAGGGACAGGTGATAATTACGTGATCTCAGCACAGGATGACATCACTTAGAGAAGCTGAGAAGCAGCACCCAGAACATTATGAGCTCAGGGAGAGCAGGCTGAGGTCATTTGACCGTCTGGGTAGGAAGGAGGCTTACAAAGACCAATGACTGAGAGATTTGCAGGAAGCAGCTTTTGTCTGCAGAGGTCTTATAATGTTTATCGTCAGATGGAAGCATCCACTACTTTCTGGATCCCAAGCTGGAGTATGTTTCACCAGGCATCTTGCAGCCCTTTTTATAAGCCCTCTATCTTTCTCTAGCTACAACAAAGGGACAACAATTATAATTCACATTTAAATATTCAACAAAATAAAATAGCCTTCAATAATGTGATAAAACTATTCAGTCAACAGCAAGTGCATACAGAAGTACCAATTTTTGATCAGGTGTTCAGAGGACAATGATCAACCCTCCTTTGACTTGAAGTTAATGGATAGGAGGGATTTAAATAGAACTTGTCCTCAGTTTTGTCAGTTCAAGAGAAAAGCCTGGCTTGATGTGGGGATTAGCATCAAGAGGGGCAGCATCTTCTGTAGCAAAAGGGTCTGTAGCTACAGCAGCCAGAGTTGTGTCCACAACCATAGCCAAAACCAGATCAATAGCCACATCCAGAGCCACAACCAGATTCATAGCCACAGCCTGAGCCATAGCCACAGCCACAGCCATAGCCAGAGCCACAGCCATGGCCACAGCTAGAGCTCCAGCCAGAGCCAGAGCCAGGGCCCCACAGAAGTTTCAGTAGTAGTTGTAACACATGAGTTAAGATGTCAACTTTCAGTGGAAGGGAAGTGTGAATTTCATCTTGTTTCCATGTTCTTTGTATACTTACAAGAATGCATCAATCATCTCTCACACGGGCTCAGCACGTTCATTTTACAAACATGTAGCTGTAATGAGGTCACTGTGAATACAAAAATTTCATGAGAAATTTATAATTGGCTTAATTTTTTCCTAGAAGTTTATAGAAACCTTCAAGAAAAATAAACACGTTTTCTATTAATAGAAGATTATACTACAATAACTTCATTCCTACCTTGTCATTGTAAGTACAACATAGCACAGCACATCATCAAAATATTTGTTTCCATGTTGTTCTGTTCTTTTAAGATCCTAGGAAATATTTACTAAATGATACTATTAAGAGTCAGAACCATTAGGAGTAGTCATATTAGCAACAGCAGGAGTAGACCTGAGTTGATGAGGTTCTTTTCTCCTTTATTGACTTTATTTTTATATAAAAATTACACCAAATTACTGTTTGTAATTTTAGACAAATAATTGAGTATTTCAACATGCTACAATCTTTCCTTTTCCTTTCTCCTCTTTGAAGGAAAACTTGTCTTTTTTCAGGCAGGTTCACCAATGCTTGAATTTTTGTTATAGTCCACATAGTAATGTGAGGAGATTAATTCCAAGTGTTGCAATCTAGGGGGATAAAACCATATGGGTTTTATGATTTCTTTCTTGCTTAAGTTCAACAAAGATAAATTCCTGAATAAAAGTCATTTGTGAGGCTACTGTCATGACTATGTTCTTTTTTTTTTTTTTTTTTTTTTTGTCTTTTTGAGACAGGGTCTCGCTATGCAGTTCAGGCTGGCTTTAAGCTCACTTTGTAGCTCAGGCTGGTCTCGAACTCACAACAATCCTCCTGCCTCAGCCTCCCGAGTGCTGGGATTATAGGCATGTGCCACCACGCCCGGCTATGACTATGTTCTTTGTGAATGCAACTCACACAATTTAATTCCTTTGTAGTACTTCCAAAGTGTGGTTGATGGTAAATAGAAAATTGATTTTCTCTGGCAAGTGCAAGGGTCTGAGTTCAATCCCCAGTTCCACCAAAAAAATGATGATTTTGTGATATGCATACATGCCACTTAGCTTGACTTAAATATCTCATTGAATTTTTAAAATATATTTCCTCTTATCTATTCCAAAACAGTATTTTAATATTCATAAGCACTTAATTATAAAACTCAGAGTAGTTTATTCATTATTTATTTTTCTTTCTCAGCCTTACTTTTAACACATAAGTACAATTTATATTCTACCATTAATTCAACTATCATACACATGCAATGAATACTAAAATTGAAAATCTATCATCTTTTCTCATGTTTCTATGATAGATGGGATTGTATTCCATGATTTTCTTTTTATATAGAGTTGTTTCTCTAATTTCTCTTGGTTTCAGACTTCATTTGTTTTTGCTTTACCTTCAATCTCTGCTTCTCATTTTGTACATCAGTACAATTTATATGCTACCAATAATTCAACTATCATATACATGCAATTAACCCCTAAAATTGAAGGTCTATAAATATGTCTGGGTCCAATCAGGAGAAATGAGTCACACAGTTGATCAATCAGTGAGATTTTAATATTACAAACTATTAGACTATGAAAAACAGCAACTAAAACATATGATATCATTCTATGCTGTATTTTAGGATAGTGGGAAATTCTCAATGTAGGAAGAGCTAATATACAAATCAAACTAAAGGTACTACAAAATAGGGATGGGTCTTTTGAAAATGAAATGAGACAAAAAAAATAGAAGGAAACGGAGAAAGAGAAGAGGTGCACATAAAAATAATTAATATTTAGTAGTTATATGTACTCACTCTCTATGGGAAATGTAATCATTATATACTGAAAGCAGGGGATGATAAAACTTAAAATTAAAGGAAAAACAAGCCAGATGAAGTTCATATCCACTGAATGAAAAGACTAGAAATGTTATGCCATGGGTGACAATACTATGAAACTATTATTACATTAAGCATTCCTGTCACTAGAAAAAGAAATCAGAATGTAAGAAAATATTTGGAGGTGCTGGATATATTTCATACATCAACTATGATGACATATTCATGAATGTAAGCATTGCACAAACTCAGAAAATTTTACACATTAAATACCAGTACCTCACTTCATAGATTTAATTCATCACAGGATTCTGGGGAATATGGAAGGGGTTCATGTTCGTGCAGGAAAGATGATTATTTTAGGTGTTCATCAAGAATGCAGAGTTCTCAAGTGAACAGAAAAGTTTGTTGAACACTTCTGTTTATGAATCAAATTGTTAGCAAGCAGAAGTGTTTTGAACCAAGTTATTACTATATCAGTTGTTATCTCTAAAGCTGATAAAGATAGACATTAGCAAGCAAGCAAACCCTACCCCGTAGAATCTGGACAAATGAATGCTCTGTGGTATAAGTGGTGACTAATTTATCATCAGCTAATGGTGTGTACATGTGGAGGGCTTGGGAAGGACAGTCATAGAGACACTACAAGTAAGATGTAGAGGACAGGCGTTAGAGGGTGTTTGTGTATATGCGTGCATAGAAGGTATTCACAGAGACTCGAAGAGAAAGAGTCTCACCATTGCTTATGTCTGTGTAGAGGAACAAATACTAATTTGTGTGATTGAAACTAATATCATCAAGCTTCCAGGAAGAGAAAGACCAAGAGATGACATGGACCTAAAGAAATTGCCTTGCAACCACTGTGCCAACACGTTTGACTTCCTTCTAGCACTCCAGCCAAACACCCAGGAGAGCCAGACTTGCTCAGTGCTCATCTACATCCCTCCTAAGAAATGCTCATGTACATCCCCTCCTAAGAAAAGTTAAGGCTGTGTACTCCTTAGAAGTATAAAGGGAAATCTCATTTCTTCTCACAGAGCAAAGATGAATGACTGAGTTTGAGACTGAGAACCAAGAAATTCATAGGTGAGTAGATTTCCCTTTGATGTTCAGAGGCTAGCTACTAGAAATAAATTTCCTAAAAAATGAGTGACTAATTTCCTGTCAAAAGCCCTTACTAATTTTAGGACTGTGTTAATCAGTTTTCTGTTGTTTTATAAAACATCAAGAACATCAACTTAAATGACAACAGGTTTATCTTGGCCCATGGCATTAGAGGTTTTGTTGCATGGTCTGTAGGTATCATTTTCCATCCTTTAAATTTTTAGTCCCTATGTTCTCTTAAGGGTTAGACATGTGTCTTGTGTTTAATGTTCACAGTGATATGTTTTTAATCCAATTTTCTAATCTATGTCTTTTGATTGGGAAGTTAAGATAATTTACATTAAGAGTTATTAATGAAAAGTGTAGACAGATTCCTGTCCTTGCATGATTTTTCTCTTATTCTTTCCCTCTTTTTTTTCATTTGATGTAAATTAAAAGTCTGCTCAGTGTACTCATTTCTTTAAGCAATTTGATGTTATTGGCCTCCTCATCTCTGTCTAGGATTTTCTCATAGTGTCATAGTGGTGTTCAGGAATTTCTTAAAATGCTCTCTATCGTGGAAATCTCATATTTCTCCCTCAGTTTTTTTTTTTCAGAACCTAGAATTGAACTCAGGCCCTTACGCTTGCCAGGGAAGCTCTTATTCCACTGAGCTGTCTCCCTGGCCCCTTCTCCCTCAGTTTTGAATGATAGTTTTGTAGGATAATATAACCTGGGTTGAAAGTTATTAAAGTAGGCTTTTACAAACTTCATTTCAACCTCTGCTGGCCTCTAAAGGGGAATTTACCATAATTTTGAGAGCTTTATCTTTAAAAATATTTGTTGCTTTTTTCTTATATCTTTTAAAATTGCTTTTGTGTTGCAATTCTGAGGTTTTAACTTTGATGTGTCATGAAAAATTTCTTTTCCAGTTATAACTATTTGAAGTTCTATATGCCTCATCTATCTAGAAGTCATATCATTTCATTAATCTTGGAAATTCTGTATCTTTTGTGCTCTCTTCTGACTTTCTTTAACTACTCTAAATCTTAGGTTAGTTTCCTTTGAATCATCTGGCAACTGTTGGGATCAGAGTTTGAAGTTTGTCTCTCTTCATAGGAATCTCTTAGGTCTGCATGAACATTATCTTCTAGTTCAGGTACTCTGTACTCTGATTGGATATTTTTGCTGCCACAAATACATTCAATAGAATATTTATAACCTGGATTTTCTTGACAGCTTTGTCATATTCTCTAACACTTCACCAATTTAGTCCTTCATGTGTTGCATGACCTTTGTTATTTTGCTCACTTTTCTGTTTCTTTCTTTATTTTTTTTCTTCCCACCTCAGCTGGCCCTGAGGGCAGGGCTGGTGCATTATGTGGTGCCAGGAATTGAACCAAGATCCCCTGAAGCTGCCTAAGCTTGCCTATGCAGGCATTTTAGACACTGAACTACCTTGCAAGCCCTTCAAAGTTTTGTTAATATCATTTTTAAATTCATGGATATTTTATCAGTTAAATCTCTTATATACTTAATTAAATCATCTTTGCCTCCTGTGCTGCTGATCTTTTTTTTTCAATTTGTGTATTTGGTACAGGCTCTCACTACACAGCCCAGACTTGTAGTGATTCTCCTGTTTTGTCCCAGCACTCAGATTACTGACATGCACCACCATTCCTGGTTTCAGTGGCTGGTACAGAAGTCCTGTGGTAGGACCTGCATGGCATGTGGTGCTGGGGAATGAACCAAGGTCCTTGCACTTGACAGCAGGTGCTTAGGACCCTAAGCTTTCTCCTCTGCCCCTTGCTAATCTCTGTTTTGTTCTTGTCATTTCTCCTTTTATTTCCTCATGTTTTTGTCATTTTTTTTTCTTTTTTCTGTTAATTCCCATTGGATCAACTTTTGTGGGGGTAAAGAATTTTTGAAGGTATGCTTTTCCTTGTTTCTCACAGTTCTGTATTTTTGTCTATGCTGAGGGTGTGGATCAATTAGAATGGAAAAAGTATCACAAATATGCACATCTGTTTAGGAGAATGCTTCCTAATATTGAGACTTTGAGTCTGACTATATTTTCATGTTTATGTACATCGTCCGCCTACTCAGCATAATTGGGTCATCTTACTAGGAAAGAATCCCTACCAGTCACATCTGCATCTACAGAGACAATCATGGAGCAATGTGTACATTAAAATAACAATTTCACCACTTAATGATGCTTAAAAAGTGACATATTACTACTGATGAAAAAAATGAGATTGGAGGATGAAGGACACAAAAATGACAAGGAAGAGATTATATCAGAAAGAAGAGAATGAGAAAAAGAAACTAACAAATAAAATAACAAGAAAGATCAAATATTGTTGATGTTACTTTTAAAATTGAAATGGAGGTTTTATATACAGAAAGTCTGACAGAATATTGGAGGAATCTAGAGAAGGAATGCAGAGATAAGGAAGTATATTTGGAGATTGCAGGAAGCTCCTAGATTGCAAACCATTAATGTGCTGATAGTAAGCTTGCATTTGAATCTTCTATGAAGTTTTAGTGAGGTTAATCCTGATTTTCTCATGAAAGGTAGCACTTAAGATGAAAGCACAGGTTCATTCTTATGTTCCTCTTCTCAGATAGAGATAAACACCACAGAGGTGTTTCTGTTAAGGTTATGCTTCTTCTTGACAGTGATACATGGCTGTGCTAAACTACAATTGTATTACAGATGTCTGTCTTTTCTTGTTAACTAAAACTGGAGTGAAGGAGGAACAGTGGTCCAGATTCACCCATTTCCCTTTCTAAACACCGTAATTTTACACTCTATTTATTGAATTTCTCCTTCAGATTCATTTTTAGTATCTGGCTCTGCCTGCCACCCCTTTTTTGTGAGTACCCATGTTTCGAGGTGGATCTTCTCTGATCTTCCCATATGCACCTCTAGGTGGTCATGATTTCATGTCTTTTATTATACTGAGACCCGTGTATTTCTTCTGTATGTATGTGGAATGTCTGCCCCACACAAATAATTCAGTTAAATGAATTAAATCCATCTGCAGGACCTTGTCACACTCTTTGTTTTAGGAGGATTCAATCCATAATCAGATGACTCCAAGGCAGGATCAGCATAGTGGTCACATATGATAGGCCCAAGCTGTGGCCTGAGTCCATAATATTCATGATAGAATCTTTAACATGTTCTTTATACGGCTTTATCATCTATTAAAGAAACAATGTAACTCTTCCTTGCTAACTTTTTTTTTTTTTTTTTTTTTTTTTTTTTTGCAGAACCAGGGATTGAACTCATGGCCTTGTACTTGCCAGGGAAATGCTTATTCTACTGAGCCATCTCCCCAGCCCTTCCTTGCTAACTTTGATACCTTTTATTTTGTTTTCTGCCCAAGTACTATGCTAGGACTTACAGAACTACATTAAACAGAATTGGTAAGAGTAGGCATTTTTAAAGAGCAATTTTCAGATTTTCTCTCTTTATTCGGTGGTCAATTATGACTTTGGTCTGTATGATCTATATTTATTTATTTATGTATTTACTTATTTTGTAGCATGGATCAAACTCGGGACCTTGCGTTTGCCAGGTAGGCACTTATGCTGCTGAGCTATCTCCCTGGCAGTATGATCTGTATTTTATCAAAGTACCATTCCTTCTACAGTTACATTGGTGAAAGTTGTTATCATAAAGCTGTTGAATTTTTGTCAAATGATTTTTCTACCTCTATTAACTATTTTTTTGTACTTTTTCTGCCAAGGTGATTAATCATATTTATTTATTTTCATTTATTGAAGCATCCCTTGATCTTAGATAAAATTCTCTTACGTATGTTAGAGCATATTGTAATATCTAACACATGTTCTACGCTGGATAATTATCTGCATTTTCAGACCATCTGATTGTAGGAAAGTACCCTGGGACTGTGGCAAGGATTTCATCTTGCTGATGTATTGAGAATTTCTGCACCAGTGATCATTAATGATTTTAGTCTGCTGTTTCTTTATTTGTGGCCCAAAAAATGAAGATGGAAGTATTTCTTTTTCAGTTCTGCAGAAGAGCTTGAAAGAATTCATACTGGTTTTGCTTTAGAGTATTTTGTAGAATTCAGCTATGAATCTATCCATTCCTGGACATTCCTTTGATGGGAGATATTTATTATAGATTGAGACTCCACACTTACATTATGATTTTATTTCCCCATTAGTTAACTTAATAAGTTATAATTGTGTAGAAATGTGTCAATTTGTAGCACTGTGCAATAGTATCTGGCTGTATGTGCTAAATCTGTGTACCTCTGTAGTAACATGGATGATGTCTGCTTTATTATGCCTGATGTTTTGAGTCTTATTCTTAGTGAAACAGAAGATATTTGAATTTCTATCTTTTATTTATTCTATTTTATTTTGTTTCTCTTTTATTGGCAGAACCAGGGATTAAACTCAGGCCCTTGCACTTGCCAACAAGCACTTATTCTACTGAGCTATCCCCCAGCTTCTTCTATCTTAAAAAAAAAAAAAAAAAAAAAAAAAAAAAAAAAAAGAAAGAAAGAAAGAAAGAAAGAAAGAAAGAAAGAAAGAAAGAAAGAAAGAAAGAAAGAAAGAAAGAAAAAGGAGATAGCTCAGTAGAATAAGTGTTTGCCTGGTAGACACAGGTTCCTGAGTTCAATTCCCAGAACTGCAAAAAATAAAAAGAAACAGTATTTTCTGCTTTATTTCTGTTTCTTTTTCACCTCTACATTATTGAGTTCTACTCTGATATCTATTATTTTCTTTATTCTATGTACTTTGGGCATAAACTCTCAAGATTTATAGGTCTATAAGGTATGAAGTTTTTTGTTTAAAATACTTCATCCTGTCTAAACAGATAATTATTTTCAGAAAATTCTTTTTTTCAAACTACTTTGCTTTGGGCCCTAGTTGTCGGAATATAATGTCTCATTTTCACTTTCTCAATCAATTTTTAAATTTCTTCTGTGACTTACTATTTAAGATAATGTGATTTAGCTGATTATTATTCATTAAATCATCCCTCATATTTTGCCTATTTCCATATCACTCTGATAACAAACGATATTTAATAATTTCACAAAGCTTTTATAAAGTTCCAACATACCATGATACCTAATGTGTGCTCTATCTTGGATAATGATCTGTGTACCCTAAAAAGAAAGCCTACTGTACTGCTGTTGCTTAAAATGTTCTGAAATGTAACTTTCAGAATGTGCTGAAAGAAAGCACTGTACCTTTCTGTACAATGGCTACTTCTTTGTTTCTGTTCAAAGTATGATTCCCTTCTTGACAGTGATACATGGCTGTGCTAAACTATAATTGCATTACAAATATCTGTCTCTTCTTGTTTGTTCATAGTGATTCCAAATGTGTTAGCTATTGATTAGCAGAAACTATTCCTTTATCATAATATAGTGGAATTCTTGTGTGTTTTGAGCTACAATAATATTTTTTGGACTTTAAATATATATTCAAGGTTTACAATCTTTATCCTAAAGCTTGGAACCAAAATGTTACTGGTTACTCATTTTTTATCTTTAATATATACTTATATTACTATTTTCTTGGAGATGAGCTATATCCTAAACATGAAACTCAAGTATATTCAGTAACACCTAATAACCACAATTCAAAGATAATTTCACATAATATTTTTAATACTGTGTACATGAAACAGTTTAAATAGTCTTACATTAAATAAATAGCATTCCAAATGACAAAAATAAATATTAAACTTAGATAATTCTCACTTTCAGATTTTTTGGTTAAAACTCTTTGAACTGTAAAATGGTTAGGTCTCCTGGGATGTTAGTAACAGGAAATAAGATGTTTCATTATAGATTAATATAAATTATGAGATGACTATGAGTGACAGGCAGGAAAATATGGAAATAAAACAAAAACAAAATATTCCATCAGTAAACAGATTACAAATAAAAATAGCATAAACATATGATTATAATTGCCTTGAATGAGACTATTGTGCTCCATACCCTACTCTTAAGGCAAAATATAAGTGACATTAGTTGTGCATTTGCCCAAATAACTATTTGTATAAGACCCCTATTTATATACTTAATTTTTTGATTCTTCAGTACTTTCGACTTCCTCTCTGACAGGAGTTACCTATCAGATCTGAGCACATACCTCTAGCTTACTAACACAACCATTATATTCAACCATTTTAACCCCCTTCATCTAAGAGTGGCCACATTTTGTAACAATGATCCAAAAGTGCTAAGCAATACATGAAAGGATCCTTATACAAATGCAGTGACAAGTCTCCTTTTAAGGCTTAATAATCTTTATTGCTTCTTCATCTCTATTTTTACTGGCTGGAACATGACAACTGTGCTGCCATTTCTAAGTAACTACTAATAAATCATTTTCATAAATGAATCACATGGCAGGACTGAAGAGCAAGAAGACCTTATTTTTGTACTATTCTTTTGAAGTTGTAGTTTTAATAAATCTTTCTCTTTTCACCTATTTCAAAGAGAAAGTCAGATTTTATCATAATACGTTTTCCTTGTGGGTGCTATGATTTTAAACTAGAGTCAAACCAACCACCATTTCAATAATGCATTACTTTTATACTTAGAGTACCAATCTTTTTTTTTTTTTTGGATTTTGGGGAAGGGTCTACAGAGGGTCTCACTACTAGATCAGACTCATAGTGATCCACCTGTTTACAGCCTCCAAAGAGCTGGGATTACAGGTACACGCCACCACACCCAGTCTCAATTGCTGTCTCAGAGTACCCCAGGGTTGGAGCCAGTACAGTAGGCCCAGGGACTGAACCCCCAAACCCTGCACCTGCTCGCAGGTGCTTTAGGCATCACAGCTATTTGTTCAACATGAGTACCAATCAATTGAATGTCTTTATGTTTATCCTTTGTTTGTACAGAAAATTAAATATAGAACATGGTATTTTACTCTATTGAAAATAAAGATAACAATTAACATTTGAGAAATTAGGAAATATTTTAAAGAGTTAGTATTTGAATCCAGTTGGAAAAACATATACTTATCCTAGATTCTTCTGAACAGATTTTTCCAGGATATCAAAAATTCAATGCCTCATAAGATGACAAGATACAAAGTAGGCCAGATTTTTAAGTCCATGCATTCTTTATTTAAAAACACTATCTTTGTTCCATTTCAATATATAATAATTGACATCTGTCTGTGTTGCTGAAAATAATTATAGCTTGAAGAAATGGTCACAAATATTTTTATATTCAATAAATAACATCTGTCTTCAGTGAAGTGATGAATATTCTCAACCTAAATCCAATTCAAACTGAAGTTTTCATGTCAATTCAGCAGCACAGCAAATAATCACAAAACTTTACTTTGATCTGAAGTCAATATATGTGAGATTTCAAGTGAATTTGTTCTTCAGGTTATAATTAAAGGGAAAGCATGAAATATCATGGTGACTAACAACAGGAAAAACAGCACATTCTATGCCAGCAGGCTCAGTTGCAACATCTATAGGGGAACCAGCTAACATAGCAGGAATGGTATCTACAGCCAGAGCACTTATTCAATACTGTCACCTGCCTACAGTGATGCAATGGAGCTATCAGTCAATATCAAAATGTTGTTAACCTGAT
Organism: Ctenomys sociabilis; assembly: GCA_004027165.1. Taxonomy (NCBI): domain Eukaryota; kingdom Metazoa; phylum Chordata; class Mammalia; order Rodentia; family Ctenomyidae; genus Ctenomys; species Ctenomys sociabilis. Next base: position 25,251 of record PVKA01027549.1, read on the forward strand.
TTTAATCCAGGTGTCCAACAGTCAATAATCAAAATTTAGGTTTAAATGGAAAGGTATTACTATTTAATTTGTTCTTGAAATTGTCAAGGTAAAAGTTTCATATCATAGCGATTCACAGGCAGAGGAGTAGCATCTTCTGTATATAGCATAAGAGTCTACAACACCCAAGGTTGTGTCCACAACCACAGCCACAGCCACACGCAGATCCACATCCACATTGCTTGCAGGAATTTACATAATGGTTGTAATACGTGGTACCAGGAGGAGAGTTTTCAGTTCATGGGCAGGGCAGCATTTCTCAAGTATGAATGCCATCAAATCTTCCAAGACTTTATATGCTTAAAAGATGTATGAGTCACGCCTCTCTTGAGTTCTCTTCTCTCCTTTACAGCCATGGTACTTAAATGAAATCATTCTTTCTACAGTTGTCACATTAGAATTTCATGACTGACTTACTAATGACTTCAGAAGTGTTCAGGGAAATGCAGGTACATTTTCTAAACACTTTAGCTTGTGCTCCTATAATATAATCTTTCATTATTTTCTTTCATAACTATGAGTTTACACAACACACCATCACAGTATTTTTGACCTACAAATATGTTTCCTTGTGAATTTGTTTCATGATCTTGACCATCTGTTAAATCTGTTAAGACCACCATTTTAATTCTATCTTATTAATATCAAGAGCAGCACTAGTGAGCAGTAGGTGCATTTTTGTTTCTTTCTTTTATTTTCTCATATTTTGATTTCACTATTAAAATTACCTAGAATTCTTTAGTATAGGATTTGGACAAAGAATTAAGTGTTTCTACATGCTATATCACCCTCTGAAATTTTCTCCTCTTTATAAAATAAAGCTTCTGAATGATCACCAGCTGGTGGACACGAATAGAGCCTCTGCGACTGGCCACAGACCGAATACCAGGAGGGTGGCGAAAACAAGCTTGGAGTGGGCACTGGAGTATCTATGCGAGCAGGAGGTAACTATAGAGTCTCACACATGGCAAATCTCTAAGGTAGATGTTTCTGTTTGGAGAGGACCAATAAAGGTTACAGTCACACCCAACCTCCAGGGGCATCACACTTCTAGTGCTCCAGGAGCCTGGTGATGGTGGAGCCCTTACCTTAGCCCTCACAGTCATTCTGTTAATATCCTTTTCTTCCCTCTGCTGCTGCAGCCTGAAAACAGGACCCCCTGCAGCAACTGCCTAGATCCTTTCCCAAGAAAGCTTAAGTTTATATGCACATTTAAGGAGACTTGTGAAAAGGCGTCTCATTTCTTTAGAGATCAAATTTCGAAGGGTGAGTTTGAAGCTGATAGATAATAATATGATAATTGCTGAGCTATCTCTTCCAAATCCCATAAGTGCTGTAGTACAAATTGCTGTATGTGGAAGACAAAGAAGCTGAATTCTTGGCCAAGATAGTTAAAAATTATATAACTGTAGAAAATGTGCTCAGTCGGTGTTGCCCTCATTTTCCACAACTGACCAGGGGGAAAAACAGCTACATATAACTATATTTGGTCAGTAGGTCCATGGCATTGATATAGAAAGTGTGGACTATAAATCTTAATAAATAATGGAGATAATATTGCCTATAAATTTCCCAGTTCATGTATACAAATAAAAGCATACTAAAGGTAACAAAATTTATTATTTCCACATATACTTTTCCTAATTTACTATCTTAAGATTTACTTTAATGTTGCTATGGGGTTAATATACAACATATAATGTACATCATGACTATACATATATATCTTGTATATGTTTATGTCTTATGTATAAAGATATACATATATACATATACATATATATATATACATATACATATATATATATATGTATAGCTTTAAACAGTTTTAGAAGTGGTCAAAGTACATAAAAAATTAATAAAGTATCATTTCACTACAGGGTGTTCAGGGTCTCACTATTAGAAGAAATCATAGTGATCCGCCTGTTTACAGCCTCCCAGGAGCTGCGATTACAGCCATGTGTTATCATGCCCAGACTCAATTGCCTTCTCAGCCCTGGATTTCTGACATTACCAGTCATGCGGATAACTCACTACTCTTATGGACTACTAAACTATATTGAATTATTTTGCTGAATTCACGTATCTACAATATTTGAATGACAATTAAGTACCCACCTCTGACAAAACTAAACAAAACAGGGGGATATAAATATAGGACCATTCTGTAGACTAGATAGATAGATAGATAGATAGATAGATAGATAGATAGATAGATAGATAGATGATAGATAGATAGAGTAATAAATATATATATATATCTATATATATAAAATAGGATAGATGTACAGCTACTTTCTCAGTTCAATGAGAAGAAAGATTTGTACTAATAGTATTTAGATAAGATATCATGCCTACATCTTGTACTCTGAATAACTACTACAAAGGCAACAACAGTATGCAATGTATTAATTATTGTAACTGTCCTATTAGCCTATTTTGAAGCTGTCTCACTGCTATTTCTTTTTTTTTTTTTTTTTTTTTTGGAACTGGGGATTGAACTCAGGCTCTTGCGCTTACCAGGGAAGTGCTTATTCCACTGGATCATCTCCCTGGCCTGAGAGGATATGTAGCCTGAGAAATGCTACATATTTCTCAATAAAATTGATTAAGAAATGCAATATAAAGTAACAACTTACTGAAATTTTCTGAAGAGCTTTTAATATGTTTTTATAAAAATGTACAATCAATTAATGTCATAAGACTTTCCTTTACAACATACCTTAAAGCTTAGTGCCTCTTAAAATCAATTATAATTTTATCAATATCCACCTTGAGAATATGCGTGCAGATTAAAATTTTTATTTTTGTTTATTAGGTATTTAGGGACATACTCTAAAAATCACTGCTAAGACAATATCATGGACTTTTAGCCCCGTGTTTCCTAAGAGCAATTTTACACTTTCATGTTTTATATTCATGACGAAGGCCTTTTGAGAAGACTTCTGCATGAAGTATGAACTAGGAGACAGACAAGGATTTTCTGCATTTGAATAGGTAATTTTCCTGACACACTTTATTGAGGAGACCATCAATACATCTGTGCCAATACATACCATTTTAATTATGATAGCCATGTGATATAGTTTGAAAACAGTGTGATCCTCTGGAATTCTTTTTCAAAAGATTTCTTCAGCTGCTGAGGCTCTTCTACACTTTCGAAGGACTTAGCTTTGTTTTCCTTATTCCATGAGGAATGTTAGAAGTTTCATAGGAGCTGTACTGTCTGTAAATGACTTCAGCTACATTATACAATTTAACAGTAGTCACTCCACGAGCACAGCACAGTATAACTTTCTTTATATTTGTGCCATTTCATTCAGCAACATTTTATACTTCTTGGTTTTTATTATACAGATCTTCACATGCTTGATTAATTTTTTCTTAAATGTGCAGATCTTGTTACTCATTAAGAATGAAATTATTTTTTCAATCTCTTTTTATTAAATAGCTTATTGTTAAAGTATAGAAATGTAAAGATTTTTGTATTTTATTCACTTCATTTCTTCAACCACCTTGGTGTTACAGTATAGAAATGTGAAAAAAAATTTGCCCTTATTTGTTATTCTGCTTTTTTTGTGTGTTTGGTTGGAGATTTTTACTTTTAAGACATCATTTTTGAGTGGCTTATTTATTTCTCATATATAAGATCATTCCATCTAAAAACAAAACAAATTTTATTCTTGGATGACTTGTACTTCCTTTTCATATACAGTTGTATTAGCTGCTATTTATAGTATACCATGGGAAAGAAGTGGATGAGTGAATATCTTTATTTTGTCCCTTCCTTATGGGAGAAGTTTCCAGCTTTTCCCCCACTCTGTCATGTCTGGTCTTTGCTGTGTTCATGTAGGCTCCTCCATATTGTTTTAAAGTTTTTAATCATAAAGGTCTCAGGATCAGGGATATAGTTCAGTGGCATAAGCACCAGCCTTACAACTACAAGGTCCTGAGTTCTTTCCAGTTTTAAGAAAAGATATTTTTAAAAATAATACACAGTTTTAGCTGACTTCTTGCATTGAGATGGTCATTTTTCTTGTCACTCATTAATATGGCCCTGTCATTCTATTAATAAGGTATGCTACAGCTGAGGCTTTATACGCGGTGAGCTATCCTTGCACCCCACAGATGAGTCCTGTTTGGTCATGAGAACTACATCTTTCAACAAGCTGTGGATTTCTTCACTCGCATTTTGTAGGATTTGTACTATGTTCACCTAAGGGTATTGGTCTGCTCTTTTCCTTTCTTGTCCTGTTCTACCTTGCTTTAGTATATCAGAGTAATATTTCAGAAAATAAATGTGCAAATGCCTTTTTTTAATTTTGTGGAAGCATTTGAGAAGGATTTGTGTTAATTCTTGTTTTAATATTTTGTAGAATTTAGGCATGAATATGCCAATTAGTGGCCCTTCTTCTATGGGAGACTTTTTTGCTATTTTTAATCACATTTGCTATTGCTCTATTTATGTTTATATTCACTATAATTTAGTTTTGATGATTTCCATATATCTAAAACTTTATCTCCTATGTTAACCAATTTGTTGTTCTCTATGGTCATGAATTGCATTTTTAGAGCCCTGTATTTCTGTAATCTCTTATAACCTATCTTCCTTCCAACCTAATAATACCAAAGTTTACCCTTTAAATTAACAGCAGTAAAAGTTTTTAATATTTTTAATCTTATCAAAAAATATAATTATTTTCATAGATGTTTGTTCTTTTATTTTCTTTACATACTCTGATGTTTGTTTCTTTTACAAAATTTGGCGTTTGATTTTCTATATTATATACAACAATGACAATCACACATTTTTAAATATAGGATCTGTTCCACATTGTTCCTTTTTAACATCTTAAAAATACTCTAGAGGGCTGGCCAAATAGCTCATCATATTAAAGCGCCTGTCACAGGAGCCTGTGTGGTCATTGAAGTCTTCTCAGGGTTTATCTTGTAGTCCTGTACATTATTCTGTAGTTCCTTTGTCTGTGTCATCCATGTGGATGAGTCACGGCCAATGCTTGACCAGATTGCTCTCTGTGAGAGCCTGAGAGAAAGTTTTCTCTTCATGTGACTCTCCCCAGGCACACTATAGAACTTCAGTCTCTTTCCTCTGTGG
>PVKA01027550.1:0-15677 GCA_004027165.1 Ctenomys sociabilis
GGGGCTCACTGGACGCGCAGGAACAGAGAGCGCCTTTAGTGTAGCAAACATATTTTTTAAAGGCAAAAACCACAAAATGGGGAGGGAGCAAGCGAGGTTACAGAAGCAGATCGCATTGGTTAGTTTAGGTTGACCTTTAAAATAATTGGTGGGTTTGAGAATATATGACGTTTTAAAGAAACTAAGAGGGGTAGGCCTTAGGGCAACTATTAGCTAACTCTGTGGTTTTAGCTGTTTCCCGAGAACGGCTGGGTCAAAGGGACTGATTTTATAAGAATGTTCCCAGGCTGGAGATTAAATGTTTTTCCCAGGTAGGCCTGAGGTTTTTGTGTTCTCTTTGTTTTAAAAACATGGATAATTTAAGCTCTATGGCCATAAGCAGACACAACATTAGGCAGTAATCTATACAAGCTGACATGGTTTGTTGATGTACTAAGGTGACGCACACAGACCTGGATGGCGGCGTAACCTCATGTATGTTCTTAGAAATTATTTGGGCTTTACAGGAGCACAGCTGTAAAAACCCACTGTCAGAGTGTGGCACCCAGCAGGACAACTTTTGGGCCTTTGATTAATGTACTTGAAAACAGCTTGTGTAAGACTCTTCAGTCTAGCTTTGCTCATACTAGCCCCAAGTTAAATACCTACATGGTCATCAGCATTTGAAGCAATACTTTACGACATTGCCATCCTGCATGTCACACTATTACTGCACAGAGATAAAGAAGATCACATTATTAGTGCACGCACAGTGTGAATTGACTGAGAAAATAATTATGTTGTATAAGAATAGGAAGCTACTGAGGAATCGATGTGTATAATTTTTTGAACAGAATTCTAGAGAAGGAAAATCTAATAGAAAATGACACCTGATAGACCTGAGTTTGCCAAGTCCATGGGGTGGAGAGGAAATCGGTTTAGGAAAAGTGCAGGAAAAAGCTTTGCTTGTTCAGGATAATTTGTCATCCCACTGCAAATTTCCCCCTTAATGTTGATAGAAATTACACTGAATCGGCCTGGAATTCGGCAGCACAGTCCTTGCCTGGCAAGTGGTGTCTCTGAGTTCCATTCCTATAACCAAGAAAAAGAAAAAAGAAAATCATACTGAATCTGTGATTTACTTTGGAAAGTGTGAGCACTTTAGCAGCATTTATGCCTCCAATACGGGAGCATGGAGCTTCTTGCCCTTTATTCGTGTCTTAAAAGTCTAACTTACCAGTGTTTCTCTCCTGCGGTTGTTTGCATGTTTGTCCTGTTCAAATGGTGTGTCCTTCTAAGGGCTTCAACTCTGCTCCTGTGCTTTCTCTGGAAGCTTCCCGATTTCCTACGTGTTGACTATGATATTCATTTAAGTTGTACTTATTTATTTATTTATTTTTCATTTTTATTTTTCTTCAGATCACTTTAATGGACTTCGGGTTTGTCAAATTGTTCAGTTTTTTTATTAATTTCATTGAGAAAGAAATAGCAATGAGACAGTTTCAAAACACGTTAATAGGTCAGTTAAAATAATTAATATGTTGCATATTGGTGTCTTTGTAGTCGTTATTCATAGCATAAAATGTAGACATGATATCTCATCTAAACACTGTTAGTTCAAAACTTTCTTCTCATTGAACTAAGAGAAAGTACCTGTACACAGATATACATATATTTTTTTCACTCCAAAATGGCTCTTCATTTTCATTTCTTTCTGTCAGTGGTAGGCATTCCATTACCATTCAAACATTGTAGGTGCATGAATTCAGCAAAGTAATCAAGTATAGTCCAGTAGTCCATAATAGTAGTGGGTTATTCTCAGGACTGGCAATGTCAGAAGTTTTTTATTTAAGCCTTTTACAGCTCAGCATATTAATATGGATTTACTTTTTATACCCTGTTTTTATACTTTCTTGCTGGGTGGCTAAGACCAAGATAGAGCAAGACCTACATAACAAAAAAATGTAACTTTTGTATCTCACAAGGTCAGTCAAATCCCCTCAGGATTTATCCTGAAACCCTGTACCACAGTTTGCAGATCCTTTGTCAGTGTGAACCATGTGGATGAGTCACGGCCATTGACTGACCAGTGTTGACTGCGATAGCCCAAGAGAATGTTTTCTCTCCGTGTGTCTCTCCTTGGGCACACTCTCCATCATTGATCCCTTTCCTCTGTGACCCCATCATTTCACCAAAATTCACTAGAATAATAATTCTGTAATACCTCTGGGTTCACTGTCAATGCATTCACTGTGCCTTGTAAATTAAAAAACAGTGAGTTAAATAGATATTTTCTACGTTCATCAAGTGGAAACCTTGATATTATATTTATTGGAGTTTAGATTCTTCAAAAGATATATATGTGTGTGTGTGTGTGTGTGTGTGTGTGTGTGTGTGTGTGTGTGAATATTTGGGACACCCTTGTGAAGACATATTTTTTATGTGTCATATATATCAATATTTTTCTAACATGCACTTATTTCATATTCATTTCCAATTGTTTCTGGCCATTTTTCAAAAAACAACATAATTATGCCATTTTAATTAATATTAATAACTTATAGAAATGATTATGTTTATCTATGTGGGATTTTTTCTTGCTCTTCTTTTTGCTTGTTGAGTTTATTTATCTTTGCTCCTATGGTATACAACACTGCCATTCCCAAGTTGTTTGATAGTCCCCGCAGAAACTTTTGCAATGCTGGACACCAGGCTCAGGATCCTATGCACACTGGGCAAGTGCTCTACTATTGAGCTACATCCCCATTCCCTATAAAACTCTTAAAATATACTTTTATTCATATCCTCTTTTTATTCCTTAAAATTTTTGTGGCTGGGTAGGTCTTTGTTTTATTTTTTTATATTCTAGTAAGTGATCATCAATTTAAATTTATTGTTAGTAGATTGATTAGATTTCATCACATGGTACACACACACACACACATCTTTTGAAGAATCTAAACTCAAATAAATACAATATCAAGGTTTCCACTTGATGAACGTGGAAAACATCTATTTAACTCACTGCTTTTTAATTTACAAGGCACAGTGAATGCATTGACAGTGAACCCAGAGATATTAAAGAATTATTTTTCTAGTGAATTTTGGTGCATGCTTTAGAAATTTATGTAAAACTTTGTTGTAAGTACATGAAGATATCCCTTTTGCCTAGTGAATTGGATCACTTTGTCTCATCTTATATCCTAGCACCTCCAGTATCATTTTGAATAAAAGTGATGAAAGTGGACATCCCTTGTTTTTACTCCGAAGGATGACATACTAGGAATTGTACTGGTGAGCGTGATGATTTTACAGATTGTATTGGAGTGTAGAGGGCGTTTCCGACATCTAAAGAGAATAGGCAGGGGCTGGGCTGACTGATGCTGCGCAGAAAGTCCTGCTGCTGACTTCAGTGAAGTGGAGTCAGTGCGTGGAGGTAAGAGAGACCCCATGTGTGTGCAGATGGTGAGATCCAGTAGAGTTGAAGGGAAATAATGCTCAATAGGTTTGCATTGTGCACTGTCCAGTTGAGTCTAGAAGTTTGGTCAGAGAGGACAACACCAAGATCAAGTTCTGAAACCTCAGGCTGAGCCCAGGGCCTTTTCTGCAATGACCACCTGGGTGTGGCTTGTTCACTGGTGGAAGAGAAGAGCCCGGTGTTGATGCAGCTGCCTGCTTAGCTCATCCTGGTCCTGCTGCTTTGCATGCTCTGCCAAACCCCCACTGCTGTGCAGAGCCCATATCATTGCCTGGGCTGAAGATCTGGGCAGATCTGCTCCAGGGAGGACCGAGTACGCACCATGGAAGCACTGGCTCCACTCCTCTGTCTCCTGGCGCTCTGGGTCCCAGGTGAGGGCGGTGTGGGGTACTTCTGCATATCTGTGAAAACTCAGGGTTGGCTCCTGTATCCAGTACCAGCATCGCTGTTCAATGAGTCCAGTAGTTAAGGTTCAGTGTAGATCAATGAGCCCAGCCCTGGTGAGAATCCAACTGGTATGACCTGGATTACATGTGGAACGTTTCTGTTTTTATTTCCCAATCTCAGATTCCACTGGACAAACCCAGTTGACCCAGTCTCCAGCCTCGCTGGCTTTGTCTGCAGGAGAAACAGCCACTCTCAACTGCAGGGCCAGTCAGAGTGTTTACAGCTACCTAGCCTGGTACCAGCAGAAAGCTGGGCAGGCTCCCAGGCTCCTCATCTATGGCGCCTCCACCAGGGCCACTGGCATCCCAGCCCGGTTCAGTGGCAGTGGCTCAGGGACAGACTTCACTCTCACCATCAGCAGCCTGGAGCCTGAGGACGTTGCAACTTATTACTGTTACCAGTATAGCAGTGGGCTCCCACAGTGATTCAAGGTGGAACAAAAACCTCCCGGAGGCCAAGGTCATTATCTTGTTCACACCAGCTGTTTCCTTTAAGCACAGCTGCTCTGCTGTCTGCTGAAGCCTAGCGTTCCTGCCTCAGTCTGAAAATGTTGATTGTGAAACCTGCCTCTCCGACAAGATTTCAACTGAATGCTGGGCCTTGCGACACACTGCACAGCGCAGCCGTGGGCAGGAGCAGTTGCCCTGGTGTTGGCATCAGATGAGACTCACAGTTTATGTCCACCACAGTAAGGCAACACAACAAGCAGAAAATGACTAAGACTAAACACACATGAGATTTAGAATACCAACTTTTTTATCAAATGATAGATGATAATAATGATAATAATATAGATAAATAGGTCATGTCGCTAAGTGCAGTTTCTCTGAGGTCTTGCAAATTCATATGTTCTTAATGACTCCGTGGACATCTGAGTCATGATGGCCTTTTCTGTCCTGAGAAGCATCTGAGTCCCAAGCTAGTCGAAGACATTGTACTGTACCAGGGGTTCCCCTCCCGGTCAGAGCATTGGGTTAATGTGCTTTCTTATGCAGTCAGAATCCATCCAAGCCCATGTACATAAATGGTTCCTTTTCCATTTATCAGCTGATGAATATTTGGACAGTTTCCAGGTTGAGCTCTATGCTGCTCTGTACATGAGGGTACAAGTTGTATGGATGGAACTTTCACTTCAAGAGTATAAACCTGGGGTGTAATTGCTGGCTTGGGGTAGCTCTGTGTTTTCTCTCCCAAGGGCTCACCAGGCGATGTCTCAAAGCAGCTCCCACATTACCTGCTCTGATAAGAAGGAAGGGTCTCCCCTTTCTGCATGAAGAATCCAGAGCAGTTATCACCCATGATTCCCTCACAGCAGTTTGAGTTATTTCTTCAAGGGGGGCATGTTGTAGGCAGCCGAATTAGATAGAAATATTATAGGTAGTCACCAGGCACTCAAGGAGACAGTATGGATGACAGGGTGACTTTGCGACTTGAAGGAGACAGGCACTCACGTATGGGCCACACCTCAAGACAAAAGAAGAAACAAATTTAGCCACATACTTCCCTAGAGATGGGGATCTGGCATCAGGGATTGATATTCTAATTAGGTATCAATCACCGGTGACAGAGCACAAAGGAGTCACTAGACCAAACCCCAACGGGAAGAGGTCCTGTCCCATATTCATGCCTGCTTGCTACTTGACTGGTTTCCCCATTTGGCACTGGATTTCATCAATTTTACCTGAGCAATGTTGCTTGTAATTTCAATGGTTGGCCATACTTTCGTCCCACCTCTTGCCCACCTAAGCGAACTCCCATGTTTTTAAAACTCACCACATGGTTTTACTCTATAAAAGTCCCAGAGGGCCAGGGAGATTGCTAAGTAGAATAATTGCTTGCCTGGCAAGCTCAGGGTCCTGAGTTCAATCCCCAGTACCACAAAAAGAAAAAAAAAAAAAAAAAGTCCCTGGAAGAGACAGCTTCCTGGGGACAAACTGCTCAGCGCTCCCCCCTGTCCCTCTCTCAGACAGGAGCTTTTTTTACCCCAATAGATATAGTCTGCTCATAACAAAATAATAATAATGATAAGTAGAAGGAGAAAGGGTCTCAGAGGATGAGCAGCCAGAGGAGCTGAGCTACGCCAGCATGCGAGGAACCGCCTGCGGCACTGCAGCGAAGCTCCTTCACGGTGTCAGTTCACTGCTCTGCGCTTCACAGCCCAGGGTCTGTGCTGTTGCTCCTGTCGGACGCCAGCGCACTCCAAGAGAGGAAGGGACAGGCGGAGGAGCACAGGGAGAAGGCTGGGCGGATAAGAAAAAATTGCTTTAAGAAGCAAGCTAGGGAGAGCACAAAGAGAAATAGGGAGCTGAACAATAGAAATGAGAACTTGCTCTAAGAAAGGCAGGAGATTCGAGAAAGAATACCGTGTTTGTATGCCATGAATCTTTCTTTGGAGTCATGGGCTTCAGGTTTCTGACTCAGAAAGCCTAACATAGATTGACTGGGGCACAGCTGGCTCCTCTTGGTAATTAAGTTTGTCCTATATCATCACAAGAAATAGATTTCAAAATACAGAGAATTTATTTTATTTCTCTCCTTCGGAGCGCCAGTCGGCTGCATCTCTCATGAAGGTACGAGATACATTTTGTGGCATCAGTCCAAGTGTGAGTCCGGACCCACACTGCCCTGTCGTTGAGAGGAGGTCCCTGCTCCCTATTCCCTCTCAGCTCTGCCCTCTCAGCTTTTTGTGTCCACAGCCACAGAAGGGCAACCAGCTGACGTCCGGAACCAGAAACATCTACGTGAAATAATGAGACTACACAGGCACACGTCATAAAGTAAAGGAATGGGTGTAGTAAAAGAAAGTTTTGCCATGGTAATAATTTAATATACACAGAAAACGAATTGATTTGGTTCTTGACTTTAGCAATGTTGTATTGTACACTAATGTAGATTCCATAAACATAAATGTAGATATATAAATGTATATATAAGATATATTTATGGTTATATTCAATGGAAAAGGTAAAAAAACTACATCGCAAATATAGTTCAACATCTAGGAAGTGTGGGGAGTTCAGCAGCAGGCTGTGTGCATTGCATGTGTGTTGTCCTGGGTTTAATTCCTGGTATTGATACAGGGAGGAAAGCTGATCTCGGGTGGGTGACCTCCAAATGGTATAGGGAAAAATGATTTCCCGACCTGACCTGGATAAGTTCATGTTCTCTAACACTGAAGAAAGAATTTTAGGAACAAATGGAGGTTATGAGCAGAATAGATTCATTTTTTTTTTTAATTTTTTTTTGGAAGGCAGCTATGCTCACCACTATACAACCAACGCAGACTAAATTTTTTTTTGGTGGAACCAGGGATTGAACTCAGGCCCTTGTGCTTGCCAGGGAAGTGCTCTTTCCACTGAGTTATCTCCCCAGTCCCTAGAATAGATTTATTGAGGGAAAGAATGCTCCTGTCCAAGAGAGGGACAGGAGGAGGGCCTAGTGGATACTTCCCTGGGAAGCTGTCTCTTCCAGGGACTTTTGTAGTGCAAAACCATGGGGGGCTAAGGTGGAGAGAATGGAAGCTTTTAGGTGGATGTGGGGTGGAACAAAATTACGGTCAACCAATGGGACTACAAGCACCATTGCTCAGGTAAAATTGATTAGGCCCAGGACCAAATGGGGAAGTGAGCCAAGGAGTAAGAGGGCAAGAATAGGGACAGGGTCTGTTCCTGTTGGGGGTTGGGCTAGTGACTCACTTGGGCTCTTTCAAGGTGATTGATACCTACTTAGAATATCAATTCCCGGTGCTAATCTTCAGGGAGGTTAGCATTTGTTTGGCCTTTAGGTCTGGCTCACAGCAGGAGCATCTGTAGTCCCTCCCACAGTTGTGAGGCATCCTGCCCTCTGTGTTGTAAGGTCCGAGTCAAACAGACTCCATGAGTCAGACAGACCTTGTTACTGAGTCACAATAGATTGTTAAGGTTACTATGGTTACTGCCCTACCCTACAGCGCGTGATGTCCATTTGATGTCCATACGTGCCCCACAGCTTGCAGATGTTCTTAAGATAACCCCACCGAAACCAACAATTCCCAGGATGACAAGACCCTTCCAAGAATAACCCTCCCTAAAAACCCGCACTATCCAATTGTTGTAAAGGTCAATAGGAGGCATCCTATCCGTTCCAATGTAAGCCCAGCTAACACACGTGATTGGCTTCTGTCACCCTGCTTGCTGCTTTGCTGCCAAAAGTGCTATATAATCCTAAATCATCTAAGGCTCGAGGTCACTGTGGCCCAGTTGCCTGGTGGCCCTGTGTCGACACAGCCTCTGGAATAAATCCTGAACTTCCACAAGGCCTCGGCTCTTGGTGTCCTTCCTTCCTCGCCCGATCTTGGACCTAACAGTGTTATCTCTTGGAAGGCCTGGCCCTGTGTGACCGCCTATAATATTTCTATATAATTCGCTGCCTGCAACAGTATGAGTGTGTATGAACTGATAGAGATGCGTGCACCAAATAAAATACCAAGTGTGGGTCCCAAATCCTGAGAACACAGAGCAGCCGTCCTGCCAGCCATGAGGAAGCCTCTGCTGGAAGGGTCTGTGAAGGGCCTGAGAACCTCCTGGTCTACAGAGTTAGGGCCTTCTTCACCAGGAAGGGCCAGAGCACGGGGACCCCTGGAGCGGATCCCGTACTGCAGGGCAGGCGCTCAGCAGGGCTCACCCCATGTTGTGCTCCCAGTGATCCAAAGTTGGTGTCTGTGTTGATGCAGGGGTGAGAGAGGAGAGTTTAGGGTGCATTTCATGTGGTGCAGGCTGAGCCAAGACGGTTCCCTCACCGCCACTTTCCCACTGCATCGCTGCAGCTGGTTGGATGAGCTTTGCCCTCCAAAGGGAGGCAGAACCACAACCCTGGGCAACATTTTCAGGAGGAGGTTGTGGGCACTGGGCTCCGCTCCAGAGCCCCAGAGGAGACCTTGCTAGCAGGCTTCCAGGGCTACCACTCCCTTGCCTTTCTGGGAGGGGCAGTGCAGAGGCCCAGTGCAGAGGCCCAGTGGGGATACAGAGATTGCCCCTCCCTGGAGGTCACCCTGCCTCTGCCTCTGCCTGGAGCTGTGACCTCCCAGTCTCTAGAACCAAGGCCCACAGCATTTTGGGGTTTTTCCAAATCACTTAGTGAAAGATGTTAGTACTATTGGACTTAAGTAATCCCTAAGGTCATGCAGGTCCACTTCAGGATTCCTCCTCACTGTGCAGCCCTCTGAGTCTGGCCCTTCCCCACACTGTGGGGGTCACATCACGTGTTGTGGGCTTTGACATCTGCAGGTTAGAGCTCCAGGTTTATTCATTAAATGGAGGAATGTGATGACTGTTGTTGGCTGCTTCAAACAAGACATTAGAAATATCTTTACAATTTCAAACCTCTGAAATTCAGCGTTAGCTGGTTTTGTTTCTCAGTTACAAAATACCTGAACTAAAACTTAAAGAATAAAAAGACCATTTCAGTTTACAGTTTCAGGACTGTAGTTAAGAGTCAGCTGGCTCCATTGCTCTTAGGGGTAGAGTGAGGCGGAGGCCTTCCAGCAGCAGGCTGGGCCAAGAAAGGCTGCAGGCTTCCTGGCATCAAGGAGCAGAGAGAAGAGAGCCAGAGAAGAGGGGGAGAGGGACAAGCTGTGGTACTAGGTCCTGCCTGCTTCACCTGGACCTCAGCTGGTAACCTTCTATGACCTCCAATAAGACCACGAAATTACGATCTCATCAGGGGATTAATGCAGTACAGCTAGAGCCCTCATATTTCCCTCAGCTACAGAGAGCTCCAGCTCAGAGCATATGAGATTTCAGGGGCACAGTGAGGTCCAAGCCATGATAGAGCCTGAGTTTTACTCTCTGCTGTCATATGTGCATCCAGGTGGTGTGTGAGAAAGAGAGAGAGAGAGAGAGAAACAGAGACACAGAGACAGAGACAGAGACAGAGGCAGAGACACTGCTATAACAAACACCTAGAACAAGTCCCTGTCATGCCAGCCTGGACTGGCGCTGCCACCCATGTCACCAGTTCTCCATTAAACTACCCAGCCTCACGTAGCAGAGAAACTCAGACACTGGAGCCACTGTCACTGTGGGCCACAGATACTCCACAGACTGCAGCTCCACTGTCCCCCAGTAGGAGCCTGTGCTTCAGGCCCTGCTCCATGCAGCCTTATCAGTGTTGAAAGGGAAGAAACACAACTGCCCATGTTTGACCTTGTGACAGCACTGGGGCCTGGATGGGGTCAGGGAACCTGTGCTTCTGTGCTGGACTCTGCAGCACTTCAATCTCAGCTCAGCTTGCAGGAGCTGGAGGGTGGGGTACCTCCAGGGGGAGGAGCTGCAGCACTTTCTTGCCAAAGAAGATGGACTTGCATGGTGGAGCATGGCACAAGACCCTTCAGTCAGCGTGCTCACCACACAGCTGCTGCCTCCCCTGGCTCCTCACACACACACACACACACACACACACACACACACACACACACACACACACACACATGGTTGCACCCACCTGGGGATTTGCAGCATCCCCCAGAGAGGACTTTGCCTGCAAGTCTGAAATGAAAGCTCAGTTATAGTCTTGCTTCACTTATTAAAATTATTCAGTTCAGCTTCTCCAAGTGAGGGGCCCTCCTCTGCTTCTGGGCTGTCACTGCTCTGGATTCCTGGTGAGGACAGGGGAGAGCAGGAGGGAGGTGCAGCAGAAGGGAGCTCTGGGTACAGTGACTGCCCTACTGTGCTATGTCCCTGCGGGAGAGGTGCAGGTCTTGTCCTCCCAGATGGGCCTCCAGGATCAGAGAGAGAAGGAAGTTCAGAAGGAGCAGGGACGTGCACACCCTGCTGGGGACAGCAGTGATGTAGCACAAGGGTGGGAAGACCTCTTGGGGCCCAGAAGGCTTTGCTCACTGCCCGAAGCCATGCTGGGTGCCAGAAGTAGGAGGGACAGTGAGGTTATCAAGTGCCTTGTGAGCAGCCAGCCAGGGTGATAGGTTCAGCGGACGGACAGCCCATCTGGTCCTCCCTGTCTACCCACAGGTGTCATGGAAACTTTGCAGAAGTACCAGAGAATTCACGCACACTGAATAAGTTACATTGTTGCTGAAAACTTCAAATGTGGGGTACATAGGATTATGTTTGGTAATATTCAGAAATTTGTATTTTCCACTTATCCAAGTTCGAAAACCTACTTTACCGTGTATTCTTTTACTAGCACCTTTGAGAGGACCCATCCTGTCTTCTAGAGGAACATGCTGAGAAGAGCTGGTAATAGCCACTCCCATTGCAATCCGCAGATGGACTTTCATAAATTCACCACAGGTAGAAGAGCCCAATGCCAAGACTGATTTATCACAATGAGAAAGGGCAGTGTTTGCAATGTTAAAACTATTTTTTTTTTTGAAATTTTGAAGGACAAAGTGAAATATGGGCATAAACCTTACCGCAAGCATCTGCTGATACGTGGGACAAGGTTAGGACCTAGGATGATTTGGTGCTGAAATAGAACACTTGTGAGGTGCTGAGTGCTCCAGGGGCTCTGCTCTTGGTACAAAAAAGGGCAATGGACATGAGATTCAGATAATAATCACATTGCATGTCACAAAGAAACCTTAATATCTGGCAAATAAAAGATGAGGCGACTCCCCTGTCTGACAGAACAGCCCAAGAGGACTCAGTAGTCTGAGGTAAGGCAAGGGGTCCTTCCCCACGAGGTCACTGGGTGAGCAGGTGGTCCCCTGGCCCACTGCCCCTAACTTCCCTCTCTTGTCCTTCCACTCCTCAGCCTATATACAGGTCAAAGTGTGGAGGGGGAGAGGAAGGGAGGGAGAGAGGGAGGGAGGGAGAAAGAGGGAGAGGGAGGGGAGAGAGAGTGATTTTCTTCTTAGAAGCAGTGAAAGTCAGGCTTCTCCTCAGTTTCGATCCCCTTGATGACTTGAGAAATTACCCACTAAGGGGATCTCTTAGTAGATGTGGCTGTTTAGATTGAGAGGAGGCCTGGGGAAAACTACTGTGAGCACGAGCACACATGGAGCAGCCCTGAGAATCAGTCGTGTGCTATTTGACTGGCACAAGCTTGGCTGTGACTCTGCGTCATGGGGAAGAGCACTGCTTCCCTGCAGCCCTTCGGTCTTTCCACTTGGCTCGGGGCCTGCACAGCACGATGTACTAGATGCCATTATGACCAGTGCGTTCATTTTCACTGTACGTGTTATTTTCCTCGTGTTTCCACCTAAGACTCAAGTTATCAAAGTTAGCTTATGAGGATATAATTCAGGTATGTAGCATCTTATTTGTAGTGAGACAGAAATGTCATTCTTGTCCAGTTTCTTCTATCTCAATTTTGTGTTTTTCTTGGTCTACATCTATATATGTTTTATAAACTTCACAACATAATTTCTACCCAATATAACTTTACCTGTATAAGGAAATTGAGACATACAGGAGTAAGCACACGATCATGTAGTTAATTTAGTTAATTCTGTCAGCATTCTAATGCATCCTTTATGGTTCTTATTTACTGATAGAACAGCACTACAGTCTGGTATCTTCTCCTCATTCCAGTACAATTCTGTGTCTGTGCTGTGAGTGTCAAATGTTACATTTTCCATGTTACGGGGCCAGTGGGGCCAGCTGTGCACTGCTCGTCCTTCTCCTGTGGAGGACGAGCCAGCAGGCCCAGACCTCCAAAGCTGACCTCCTCCCCAGGGGTGCAGGCCCAGAGCTCTCATGGGATTTACATCCCACCATCTGCAGCAGGTGTGCATCTGTTAGAACCCTGATTCCTGCTCATGTCCTGTGGTGTCATCAATATGATGCCATCCCTGTAGGGTTTCACTCCGAAGATCCATCTTCTTGTTGCCTCCTTCTCTTTCATTTTACTCTTTTCCAATACTGTGGATATCGCACCTGAGAGAAACTGTGCATTACCTAGGTTTGTAGGTCTGATTTCTCTACCAAAACATGATGTTTGCAAGTTGCATGTTTTTCAGAGCTCTTCCATAGAAGGAGAACATATGTGATTGTTAAAGGACATTTATACCGTCATTTAAGACGTACAAATCAGTGGATCAGGGTGCACAGACCCGCAATCCCAGTGGCCCAGGAGTCTGAGGCAGGACAACTTGTAGACACCCCGTCTGAGAGGTGAAAGGAGGAGCAGCGCTCCAGGTCATGGTTCAGGGCAGAGGCTTTGGATCCACCCTGCTGTTTCCACTTCCGTTAGCAGTCAGGGGCAGAGCGCACCCACTGAGCCTAAGGAGCTGAGATCGGATCAGTCAGTGCTGTCCTTGAGGCTGGCCCAGAGGATACAGTGGCTGTGAGCACTCACTCATGTGTGAGCGAGACTGGGGGACACGCGGGCTTTGCAGTTCCTCCACCTGGATGGAGACCACAGTGACATTTGTCCTCCTGACCATTAGCTGTGACTCATCCACACTCCACAGATGTGGTGCTCACGTGTATGCACCTTGGTGCACATTTCCTTAACTCTGCCGAGGACATGCATGCCACTGAATATGGGGCAGATTGGGATTATAGCCAATCCCCATCGATGATTGAGGTATTCTGAGTCTCGAGTGATTGATTGCCCTGCAGACTGGAGTCTACTGGAATAATGAGCAGTGGGAAGAGGTGTAAAATTATTCCTGGGTGAAAACAGCAAGCCATGAAAGTGGACAACGGAGCCATAATAACAATGCAGAGTTAGGCTGTGCCCCTGGACATTTTATGAAGACACATGCAGGGCGCCCTTGGCCATCACTGTTGGGCATGCGCACTGTCTCGTGGTGGTGTGGGGAGAGACACCCTCAACTGCTTTCGTATTCTGTTACTGTATCATTCGACTCATTCATTTATTCATTCATTCATTATGTTTTCCTTGCCCGAGATCAATCTCAGGATCCTTTGCTTATGAGGCAGTCACTATCTCCCCGGCCTGACAACGCTATTTTTAAAATATTTCATAGGCATGTTTCTCTTGTACGTTTAAAAAGTTTTTTTTGTGTGTGTGTTATTTGCTTCTGTGTAAAACTGCAAAAATCATAACTTGTTTTCAGACACTAGAAGTGAGTTTGGCATTGCATAATGATACGTAACGTTCAGTTAGATAGTAATATCTGAAAAATATTTATATTCTGAAAAGACGTTTAATTTTATCAAGCATCATTGTACCCACCCCTCAGGGTCAGCTTTGCTTTCTCTTGTCTTAGTTCTGCATTTTCTGACTTGTCACACGGACTTCACACTACGTGGAGGTTTTAGCAATGCCGCTGTAGGTCGATCCACTTGTGCTGTCTGTCTGTCTTGTGCAGAGAGCTGTGGACGTGGGCTGTTTGTGTCCGCTGAGCTGAATGAATCAGAGCTTCCAGGGCTAGAGGGTGCGGCGCTGTGTGCGCAGCGCGAGGGACCTGCGGGCGGATCACAGACACAGCCCTACCGCCAGGGGGCAGCAGCGCGGCGCTCTCTGTGATGCCCTGAGAGGCTGCAGGGAGAAGCTCTCCCAGACCCGGCCTGGGCCAGGCTGAGGTGCCAGGGTGGGCGCTCAGAGGAGGGCAGGATGCGGAAGACGGGATCCGTGTGCTCTGGTGATGCGACACAGAGGCGCTGAGGGGACTTTCAGGGTGGGGAGCCGCCAAGGAAGCAGGGGTTAGGGGTTTTCACCCCCACCCCCAGTTCATCTTATCCATTGCTGCAGGATGTTGGTGAATTATATATGTGAATTGCAGCTAAAATAGTTGGATGCACACAGTTTGAGTCTGGCATGGACCACTGGAAATAAACTTGAGCTTAGGAATGAACAACACACAGGCCAATCAGTAGTACACAGAGGCCACGTCTGGGTATTTCTAAGTTGGGACACAGAGTAGCCTGTGCCCCACCAAAGCCAAGTGCAGTTTCTCTCTGATTGTGGGTGGGGCTGTGACCCCGAGATCCAGCCACGGCTGGCAGGAGCGCCCTATGTGGGAGGCCGGGTCCCCCTCAGCAGGATTCCTGCCTCCCGGGCACTGTGGTTAAATCTAGGAGTGTTTTCTCACTGGGCGCAACCGCTCCCCACCACGGAGCAAACTCATGCGTAAATATGCTGACTGGCAAGAAGCCTGTACTGCTCCTGTCAAAAGAAGTCCAGAATCTATTGGGTTGGCCATTTTGTTTGTATTTGTAGAGTTTAAACAATGTCTTATGAATCATTTAATTTTGAAATAACTGGTGCTTTCTAGGATTCTTTAGAATTTTTTGTATTCATGTGAAAATCAGGCTCAGCATAGAATTTATAATATAGGGAAATTCTTTAGAGTAAGGGAAGGGTTGGCCAAATAGCTCAGCAGATTAAAGTGCCTACAAGCAGGCCAGGAACTGGTGGTTCAATCCTCTGCCTGTCCTGCCGGCCACGCCCCCGGCACTCTGAGAAGGCAATTGAGATTGGACATGGTGGCGCACACCTGTAATCCCAGCACTTGGGAGGCTGTAAGCAGGACAATCATGATGAGTCTGATCTAGTAGTGATACCTGGACACCTTGTAGACCTGTCCCTAAAATACATAAAGAAGAAAAAAGTAAAGGAAACTAGGGCACAAAAGATGACATCAAGTATAGAACAATAATTAGATACAGGGATTTAGAAAGCAAAATCTCACCACTCTTGGCTGATTACAAGGCTTTGAATGCTGGCGACGTACAGCTTCTGCCCCGATTATTCTGCATACATATTGAAGACATCACGCCTGGCTTCTTAGGCTTACACAGAATGCCAACAATGTAGAGAGAAATTTTATTTCTATTTGTTTATTATTTTTAAAAGAGAATAAAAT
>PVKA01027550.1:15777-30530 GCA_004027165.1 Ctenomys sociabilis
AAAAAAAAAAAAAAAAAAAAAAAAAAAAAAAAAAAAAAAAAAAAAAAAAAAAAAAAAAAAAAGAATAAAATATAGTAAAATAACTTTAGAAATGATACAGAATTTCACCAGAGAAAGTACTAAGGGTTCAATACTGGTTATATTGCATAAAGCTGTCTTCAAGTTAATTGTTCAGACAACCAGATATAAGCAAGCCAAATTGGTTAAAAAAAAAAAAAGAAAGTTATAAAGGCTGAGGCAGGAGGATTGTTGTGAGTTCAAGACCAGCCTGAGCTGCAAAGTGAGCTTAAGGCCAGCCTGAACTGCATAGTGAGACCCTGTCTCAAAAAGAAAAAAAAAAGAAATTAAAAAGGAGAAAAAATGAAATTGAAGGATTAAGTGTCCTTTAAGAAAAAGATAGCAGGGCCTGGTGACACAGATCTGTAATCCCAGAACTCGGAGGCTGAGGTAGGAAAATCCTTGTAAGCTCAAGACCAGCCTGGGCTACACAGTGAGTTCAAGCCTGAACTGTTTGGAGAGACCCTGACCCAAAAGGACCAAAAACAAACAAACAGAAAACAAAAAACCTGAAAGACATTCATATTTATGGGTTGGAGACTGAAATAATCACCATATCAATATTTCTAAAAGGGATAAGGAAATTAATGCGAACTGTATCCAAGTGTTGTCCATCCTTTCCATAACTGTCAGTCTCATGTCCTTACCTTGAAATAGTATGGGGGCAGGGCCAAGTAATCTTAGATAGAAAATAGCCAAAATAATCATGATAATGAAAAGAGAGCGATAGGGCTCACACTTCTTGATTTCAAAATCTTCTTCACTTTCTCCTTCATTCCTGCCTTTTCTCCTTCCCGTCTTCAGTTTTTATGTGATTCGGGGTCGAACTGCAGTCCCTGCAGTGGCCTCCGTCTGTGCTTTAGATCACTCAGTTATCTTGCCAGCGAGATAACTGAGGTGTAGTTATTAAATTATGTATATCAAAGGTTACAATTAAGGATCTGTTATTCTAAATTGGATTCTACTAAAAAGTCTTCTTCTGCATTTGCTCTTGCAAAGAAAGAGCTCTCTGCAGGCGACCTCCCGGGGACACACGGTGCTGTGCATGGCAGGGCGCTGGCCCAACTGCTCTTCTTGAGTTCAGGTTGTGGGGAGGCTTGCTCTTGACTGTGTGCATACAATGGTGTTACATTTAACGTAGTGACAGCGGGTCCCAGAGACCTGGCCAGGGACCAAGACCTCTTTCATCTGAAGATGCTCTCCCCTCAGCACTAGTGGGGCAGAGAGTATCTTGATCTGAATTAGCCGGGCAGAAAACAGGCAAGTTGAACACTCACACCTCTCAGATTCTAACACTCCTGCGTTTTCTCAAAGCTGAGCTTTTTTTGGAAGAGTACATCTCTGGTTGTGCGTCCTCAGCTCAAATGTAAAGCATGACACTCGCCCCATTTCCTTTTACTCATTATATTTGTTTCTGACTCAGGATGCACTACTGCCCTCTGCCTACAGAGGGGGCTCCCACCTGCCTACAGTGTCTTCCACTTCACGGAGCAGCAGCTGGTCCCTCCACTGCACTCACCGCGAGATTCGCCTATTTTCTGGAGATCTCCCCTTCAGGCCTGACATAAAAGCTCAGCTCTAACCTGGCCTCCGATGGTCAGCTTCCCACAGTGAGGCTCCCTGCTCGGCTCCTGGGGCTGCTGCCGCTCTGCCTCCCTGGTGAGGCAGGGGAGGTGGGGAGGGAAATGGGGTTGGGATGGACTCTGGGGCCTCAGTGCTGCCTATGTGGGCTCAGTCCATGATTGAACTCTGCAGGCCCTGGGCTCAAAATGTGGGATATTGAGGGCACAAATCTGGTCAAGTGAGGAGCACTGCAGGAGCAGCCAGGGCCCGTGCGTTGGTTACTCCTGTGAATAAGGTGCATAGGGCTGGCATAGGTTATTTGCAGCTGTTCCTTTGTGCCTCTTATATTAGTGGTCACTTTTGAAATTTCTGTGTACATATTCCAGGACCCAAATAAAATCATGAGTATCCTCTAGTGCAAAATGGATAACGAAAGGGACAATATAAATAAATTCCTCCTAGTGTTTGTACATAAGCTTGTATTTTTCCCTTCCCCATTTAGGATCCACAGCGGGTACTGTGATGACCCAGAGTCCACTCTCCCTGACTGTCACCCCTGGACAGCCAGCCTCCATCTCCTGCAGGTCCAGTGAGAACCTCCTGCATGTTGATGGAAACAATTATTTGGATTGGTACCTGCAGAAGCCAGGCCAGGCTCCCCAGCTCCTGATATATGAAGGTTTCACCCGGGCCTCTGGGGTCTCTCAGACAGGTTCACTGGCAGTGGGTGGAGGACAGACTTCACCCTGACAATCAGCAGGGTGGAGGCAGAGGATGTGGGGGTTTATTACTGCACGCAAGGTTTACGGCTTCCTCCCACAGTGACAGAGCCCCAAACACAAACCTCACTGCTTGGTGTGGCCCAGCTGGCCTAGTGCGTTCCTTGACTGAAGAGCTGGATAGAATATTCTCTGTCTCTGTCTCTGTCTCTGTCTCTGTCTCTGTCTCTGTCTCTGTCTCTGTCTCTGTCTCTCTCTCTCTCTCTCTCTCTCTCTCCCCCCCCCCTCCTCCACTCCTGCCTCTATCTCCATGTCTATCTATGTTTAATTTGCTAAGGAACTCAGAGCATCAACTTGCAGCTGAGGGTCTGCCCCATTGTTGCCTCAAGTAAGCTCATCCAAACCCCACCCAAGGCCCTGTTGCCTGCAACAGCACAGACATAGCATATACAGCAAGACCTGTGGGTCAAGCATTTTCTGACAAATAAATAAGACTGTAGTTTGACATTAAAATAGGTGCAGGATAATTGGTCGAGCGTTGCTTGTTTTTCTAATAGTTTAATGATCATGCAACTAATGCAGATTTGGACAATACAGTATATCTCTAGATGTGACAATTTTTATATAACTGTGGAAGGAGATGATTTGGTAACATTCCCAAATTAGTAATTTTCCACTTTCCCAGGCCTTGTTTATCATTTTTACTAAATATATTCACTATTAGTCTAGATCGCAGGAGTGGCATTCCAAGGCCTACCTCAGGGGCCGTGTCTGAGGAGAGTTATTGTCCACCTTAGGCTTTGAGTCTTCAATGAGGTTTTGCCAGTTTATAGAAAGTAGGAGGGGGCTGGGGAGATGGCTCAGTGGAATAAGCGCTTCCTGGCAAGAGCAAGGGGCTGAGTTCAATCCCTGATTCTGGAAAAAAAAGAAAGAAAGTAGGAGGTTCTGATGCTGAAAATCTGTCATTTGCTTAAGTTATCTCTGCTGTTGTTAAGAGAGAGTCCTTGAGATTCCAGAAGCAAGAAACTGTAACATGTACCATATTCCTGGATTACATGGCTTGTTCTGTACACCACCAGCACAGAATAAAGAGCGTGACAGATTTTCTTTGCAAAGAGTGAAGCGCTTAAGTTCTGTGGCCGTGTGACAGGAATACATTTGTGGTTATTCAAGGTGAAGAAGATGATACTTGTGTTTGATTCAGTGTAGTAAGCAAGTGAGGACTGGATGAGGGCGGTGTGGACTCCAAAAGAGATTCAATTGCATCTCTTGTGCGGAGTCACAGAAGCAAAGGAGCCGCTGCCTGCATCCATGGGTGGGAACCTGCTGCACTGAGACTCAAAGGACTCTGAGCCGTGCAGGAATGTTTAGGCCTGTGCCCGTCACACTTGCTTACTTGTGCAAAGACTGGAAGTGACGTTCTTGAACCTGAGGCAAAACATAGAGAAGGGATTATTCCAAAAGACGTGGTCCAGCCAAGTGGGCACGGGGCACTGGGGGAACAGCTACTGTGCAGGAGCTCAGAGACTTGCAGTCCCAGCACACCCAGTATCATCAAAGGAGCATTGAAGATGGGAAGCGACGTCTACAACTCAGACATGGATGAGGATCCTTCTGGTACAAGGAAAAATATGAGCTACGAAAACTAAGAAAAATTAAAGGCAGCAATCACTACCTCACATCATCGTACTGTGGGAGAATTTCTGCCTTTTGGGGAGTCATGCATGGCTGCAGTTGAATGAATCCATGTTCAGGCAAAAGCAACAAGAGAAAAACAGAAAAAAAGAGTGCGCCACAGCTCAATCTGAAAGGTTCTTCTCTGGAGCTCTAGGCCCCCTGGATCCCAGGTCCGCCCTCTGTCTACTGCAGATTTGAACTCTTCCCATTGTGTTCTAAGTGCTTTCCATTTGTGAATTTTTCATTCTGTTATTTTAGTCCTCCAACCTTCAAAACATTGTACCAGAGTATGGAGATATTGCCTCTTTGAAATTTAAAAATAAATACCCTTCAGAGATGGCATTTTAGCATTAAATTTTCTTTCAATGTATGAAAGGTTTTCAACGAAAAAGTAAACATATTATTTTAACATGATACGATCATGAAGTGAAAAAAAAATCTTTATTTGGGATGACATGGCTTGATCATAGTGAAAAGATGCTGAAATTCTCAAGAAAACCAATCTTGTTTTGGGCTGAAGAAATGAAAGACATCGTAACTGACTGTCCTAAGGCAATGGATTCCATGGTGAACCTGATTCTATTGAATACTAAACAGAAATTCCAGGAAATACAAGAAAACATCATTTACACAGAAGTCTCTGTAACACACGCAAGGAATGACTGCCCTTCAGATTGTCCTTCACAGGGAGGGAGGGCGTCCTACCGAAGCTCGACGGAGTCCCTCCGACAGTGACCTGTGTGAAGTCTGGGGGCGCCTCCTACACTCTGTGCAGAGCACTCACATGGCTCCGAGCAGTGCAAGGACCCCCACCACCCCGCCCCTGGGATGCTGAAGGTTTCCGCCTGCAGGGGCAATTGTGGGGTCAGAGCACAGTGGAAGCCAGCCTGAGCTCAGGACAGACAGCTTTGGAAATTTGGAGGCGGCTGCCGAGGCCTCAGTCATGGGACTGCGACCACAGAGCCTGCGGTGGGTGTGGAGCCTCTTCCTAGGTCTCACTGATGCCTTAGGCTCCGCTGCACCCCCCAGAGAGTGGCTGGCGTTCTCCCTGGAGCTGCAGCTGAGGTTCTCCGCTGACCTCATGGTCAATGACTCTCAATGAGGTCATGGGAAGAGAACCTTGTGCATCCTGAGGTCACCAACTGTCGCCTGGTCCCTCCATGGCCGTTTTTGAGGCTTTGCCAATGGTTTGCTCCTCTCATCAGGCACGAGAACCTGGAAAGATGCCTGATTTACATAGTTCTGGGCATGAGAGCAGGTGAAAGTGCTCAGGAGTTCCACACACTGCAGTTCAAAGTAATGTTGTGGGGTTGGGGACAGGAGTCCTGGGTGCACTGTGCCGGCCAATGAACAATAAGCATGGTGGTGCATGCCTGAAATCCCAGTGCTAGAGAGGCTGAGGCAGGAAAGTCACTGTAAGTCCAAGCTGCATAGTGAGACGATATACCAAATAAATAAATAAATAATATTAAAAAAATAATGTGTAATTCTACTTCAACTCATGCCCACTTTCAGATCTTATAAATATTACTTCACACTATCCTGAGATTATATGAGGAATGTATTCCCAAATACTCACTCAATTTACAAAAATGCATGACTTCAAAAGTATAGATCATATCATCAAACACACGCAATTTAGTACGTAGCTGCATTAGAGCTGCACAACCCAGAAAGTGCTCACAGTGCAGAACGTTGCCCTGAATAAGAGCAGCAACAGGGCCTAGGAGATGGCTCAGTGGAATAAGCACTTCACTGGCAAGTGCAAGGGCCTGAGTTCAATCCCCAGTTCCAAAAAAAAAAAAAAAAAAAAAAAAAAAAAAAAAAAAAAGAGCGGCAACATCCAAAAGCATCGGCCTTGGACTTTCACCAATGCATTCAAAAACCAGACACTAAGCAGCGAGGCAAAGGACAGAGTCTGCAACACACCACACTCGGGGCCAGCCCAACGGCTAGGCGTGGAACAGCTCACAGCCCGTGCAGAGAACACGCGCTTTTCTCTCATTCTCCGGGATATTTCATAAGTGAGGCACAAACTGGTCTCAACTAATGTCAGATCACAGGCATTCTGCTCTGAGGACAATGGAGTTGAATTGCACATCAACAGGAGAAGGCTAACTGAAAAGCTGCTCGATCTGAGGAACTGAAACTGCACACTTGTAAGCAGATACCCAAAACTTCTATAAACTGTCACACTGCAGATGAAATTGCACACTTACCGAAGCGGAGGGGGGCAGCCAGGGCTGGGAGGAGGACAGTCCGCAGCTGTGAGTGCATGCACAGTGACACCTCAGCTGCTGAAATGCTTCAAACTTCAGTGACCCCAACGGCAAAGTCTGGAGCAATGTATTTAGTGCTGGTAGGTTTGCTCCATTGTGGAACCAAAAATCCAATCTGAATAAACCTGTATGGAAGGCTGGCGAGATAGAGTGTCTGCTTTGGCAAGTGCAGGGACAAGGGTCTGATCCCCACTCCTGCATGTCGTGCCAGCCCTGTTCCCAAGCATGCTGAGCTGGCCACTGCCTTAGCACACACGCCTGTAATCCCAGAGCTGGGGAGGCTGAAAGCAGGAGGATCACTGCAAATCCAAGCTGTGCAGTGAGACGCTCTACTAAATACATAAATGAAAAAGGACAAACCTGTATGGGACAAGAGTCAGTCACAGATTTCCCATCGCCATGGCTGGAAAGCAGTGACTCTTCAGAAAAAGCCCCATCCCCACCTTCATGCCCAGCCAGACAGCATGTGATGCAGACCTCCGTGAGTTACAACGCACCTCCTGTGCTCTGCTCTCTTGGGCTACTTGCAGAAGCGCTCCTATCTATGGCTCCACAAGTAAAGCAAAGAGGACAGCTGTGGGAACCATAAGAGAGTTAAAAAATAATAATTGCAAAATCTGTTAAAGTCCTAGAAAACAAAGTTACACTATAGGTGCAGTTCAGGAGCCTCAGAACTAATTCTTTAAGCTTTCTAATAGTTTGTACGGGAAAAGTACATTCAGCTCCCCAAATGTTTGGTATGCAAACATACAAGATTTAGGGACAAACTGAGTTTGAAAACATGACTATCACTGTATTAGTAAGACACAGGGACTGGAGGTCTTCCTACTAAACAGACACATTTGCTCTAGCTGAGATTTTTCTCCTGCTCTAAATATCACCATCATCTTCTGGGACAGTGACTGAGACAGAGAGACTTACAGAAAAATGTGACAAAAGGAGGTCAAAAAGAAGCCTGGGCTTGTGAGCCACATCTGAGTTACCTGGTCAGGGCCCAGGTTTCCAATAAGGGCAGAGGCAGCGGGACTCTCAGCCCTGTTCCCCTGAGCAGCTGCAGCCTCTGTCAGCGCTGCAGCAGCTGTGCGCTCGCTATGGTAACAAGCAGCAACCTGTAGGTCCTCATGAGGACTCTCGTTCTTATTGCTAAATCTACGCTGCATCTCCCGTGAATATTAGCCACATCGCGATGGCAAGTAAAAGGAAATTATACATTAATTACTCCTTTGACACTTGCTCCCTTTCAAATTTTGTAAAGCTCTGGCCAGCCAGATAGCTCAGGGGATTAAACCTCCTGCAAGCAGGCGCAGAGGCCAGTGGTTCGATACCCCGGTGTGCAATGAAAACTGGGCATGGTGGTGTACGCCTGTAATCCCACTTCTTTGGAGGCTGTAAACAGGAGGATCTCTATGAGTCTGATGTGTTAGTGAGATGCTCAACACCTGTAGAACCTTCCCTAAAAAAATTTGTAAAAATGCATGTGGCCTGTGGTTACCATAGTAATCAGATGAGGCAGGAACTTTCTCATGATAGCCCAATTATCTATTGCCAAGTGTTGATGTAAAATTTAGTGGTATCCTTGGTACTATTAAGTATGAGGCTACTAAACTCATCTGCTGTTGGTGCACAAGCTGGGTGGCCTCGGGGACCTGTTGGCTGCTGCAGCGCCTTCGGGGTCAGCACTCAGAGAAGGACCCAAGGGTGGAGGCCCCAGGCTGCACCACGGATGCGGACCAGCGGACCTCAGCTTCTTACCCTGTGCTCTGCGCGCAGCCTCTAGGTGTTCTCAAAATCACGTCACAGTCTGCTGCCCTGACCTGTGTTGGGACCAATCTATTTTCTGAAATCAGGTTTGCCTGTTCATTCGTTGTCCTCAACTAACTGTCTGGAACACAGAGACAGAGCATAACTTGACGTCCCCCCAGAACTGGCCTAGTGCGGGGTGCGGCATGAACTTCACAGCTAGGAGTGAAGAGACTCGCGGGTAAGGCTTGCCTGGATCTCCATGCTGAGCCGCCTGGCGGTTGTGTGGGGTTTGCTTTTCCACCAGCAGGGAGGAAGTTTCCTTCCCCCCACCACTGGAGTCCCAGATAGGTTCAGTGGCAGTGGGTCTGGGACAGATTTCACCCTCACAATCAGCAGGGTGGAGGCTGAGGACGCTGGGGTGTATTACTGTGGGCAAGGTACTAAAGTTCCTTCCACAGTGATACAGCCCTGAACACAAACCTCCCTGGCTGGGTCCCAGCTGTCCTCACATCTGCTCCGTGACACAGCACAGCACATAAACCCTCTTCTGTGTGAGAGGCCGGTGCTCAGGATCCCAGGGGACTCTCTGCCCTGTGGGCTGGCCTTGAGCTCCACCTGGGCACTGGCCTCATCAGGAGCCCTGATGTCCTGCAGCAGCCAGAAATCAAAGAGAAAGACTTTTCTAGAGCACAGTGATTCTGTAGCATTGATGCAAGACTTTTGTTCTCATTCAGTAAAAAAACATGTGCTTTTCACCTCTTCTGATGGAAATACGACTCTAAACACTTGCACCTAATATTTGTACATTGTCCCTCAGCTAATGATGGGCCATGGCAGTTCTCCTCTTGTCTTGGTGCGTTTGGCTTTAAGAATGTGGAGTAGAGCACAATAGGAGCCCTTTGCTGGTGGGGGATAGATATTCTACTGAAATGACCTGTATTCAAACACCAGGAGCCGGGATGGCTCAGTAGAATAAGTGCTTGCCTTGCAGGTGCAATGATCTGAGTTCAATCTCCGGTTCTGCCAAATAAATAAATAAATAAAAAGACCAAGGGTTCCAGAGTGTGACTGAACAATTTATGTGTTTTGTAGCTTTTACAGTTGGCAGAAGTTGTAGCTACAGAAATTGAGGCACTTACCTCTATTACATCTCATCCTTTTGACTCATTCATTTTGTCTAAAAACTGCAGTAAGTTATCTTATCATATCCTCTATCCATTCCTTATTATAGTTTCGTTTGCTTTTCATTATATGGGATATTTCTGATTATTATACCTACTGCTACTTTAGTTTTATATGCATTTTTTCTTCTTGTGACATGTGCATTTGGAGTAATTCTTGTTCTGATTCTTCTAAAGTATATTTGAAGGAAAAATATGAATATCATTTTATGTTTGCTTCAAAATGATCATAGCAGTCTATTTTCTTTGTGTTTTATGCTAAAATGCTACATAAATTTTCACGTACCACTTTTAAATGTTGCATGTCAGGCATATAAAGTAACTTATTTTATTTATTCATTTATTTTTGTGCAGGGTCTCGTTATGCAACTCAAACTCTTGTAGAGATCTTCTTGTCTTCAGCCTCCCCAGTGCCAGGATTACAGGTGCAGGCCACCAAGAGCCTATGGGTGGGGCCAGCTCAGCACGTGGTGATAAGGATGGAATCCCAGAGCCTGAGCTGCCTAAGTAGCTGCTTAGTCCATTGAGCTTTGTCACCAGCCCTTAGAAACTAAATTTATGTGGTAGCAACAGAGTCATTCTAGATAGGTCTATGCCACTCCATTGGAAAGCCATGAATTCACTTTATTCAAAACCAAGTGAAAAACATGGGCACAAATGACAGAGACCTCATCCTCTGCGACCCCTGCCATCCTGCTGTCTCATGCAGCAAAATTAGCATATTTCTCGCACACATACCCTAGAGCTCACATAATACATGTAGAATCTGGAAAACTGAGGCCCACCTCAGGTAACCACCCTTTGCGACCACCACCCAGAAAGCCACATCAAGGATGCAGAGTCTAGGCTGAGCAGTGTGGCCTCCTCCTGCTCTGGAGATTGGGTGTGAGAGACAGGCGCTCTTTCTAGGCACACTGTACAGGCTTTAGAATTTCCAAGGAAATACTGTGCTCTATTTTTAATGTTGAGTTTTTTTTTTTTTAATGGGTTGTCTTTCATCTTCTATAATGATACTCTTGATTTTTCTTGATTATTTTCCTGAATAAACAGACACAATATGACTCATTTCCAGCATTCCTTTTCATGGTGACGACCTGACAAGTCTGCACACACACTGCTGGTGGTCAGCAGTTGTGAAACAGTCTGGAGGTGCTCCCTTCTTTCTCACTGAAGCACCGTTCCTCTCCTCTCTGTTCCTACCCCAGGTCACTGGCTGTGCATGTGGAGCAGACCCCCATCTGACCAGCAATGACACGGAATCTGTGCCCACTGCTCATCGCCTCTGCCATAGAGCGCAGTTTGCCCTCTCCCGTCCTCACGGCTGCAAGCGCTCTCCCAGGAGCACCTCATGTGCCATCAGGAACGCTCAGTCCTGCTCCCCGAAGCCCACTGAGGTCACGAGCTCCAGCACAGCACACTTGCATCCTCTTCCGTTTCCACGCTCTCTGCAGCCCTGCCTGGCCAGGCTGTGTCTGACACAGGTGGGGGGGCAGAGCCTTCACACCCTGCCCGCTATGCCAGAGGTGCAGCTCCAGAGCACAGAGCAGTCCACATGGTTGCATTCCATTCTTCAGTAACCTTGGTCATATCCAGAACAAAGGAAAATAAAACCAAAATCAAGAAGGCGTGAAATCAGGTTGCAAGCTCACACGAGAAGCGATCTTCTCTCATTCTCTATACTCCATCACAGATTATTCCAGTGATGTCAGACATAGTAAGTGACAGCTGTGAGAGCCAAACCCAAGGTCTCAGGTCTGAGACAAGATATGATCAAGTCCTTTGCCGTGAAGTAGCAAGAGCAGCCTCTGGCGCTATTAGCAACAGACGGTTCATTCTTGGTACAGCAGAGCCGTTACCGTTGGTCGTCCTCCCTGCCTTCTGTCTGCTGAGCTCCAATAAGGAAGAGTATGCTGATAAATCAATAAAAAGTTAACGGCACACAGCACAAATAGATTATTTTCTTACTTTTTAATTCTCAAACCATCCTAACAATACTCACCATTAAAATTACTGAGACAAAATTTGTCTTCCTGCTCAAAATTTGTTGAGCAGAACCGCTGTGCATCTCCCTAGCATCTGCGGCTTTGCATTCTCTGGCTCCCTGAGAGAAATCAGTGTCCTGCGCAGTGGCAGTCAATGCCTGGGCTGCTAATAACAGGCTGAGGCCTGACCTTCCCAACACTAGGATTCTGGAATCAAATGGGCGCAGCGGTGACGCCAGAGCCGCTGGCCTTTACCGCTCACATTCAGTGTATCAACGCCTGATATCAAACATTATCCCATCCAATGAGTTTGCACACATTAAAAATGTTCTTCTTTCTTTTGTTGTGACAAAAACCGCAAAGAGGCAACGCGCTGAAGACAGTGGGATCACTGAGCACAGTCCTGTGCATGACAGCCCAGGATGACGCGGTGTCGTCGATGCTCCCGTGGGCCAGAAGAGCCTCTGTCCAGGTCACGATGTGCTTTAGAGCAGGCAGGAGGAAGCTGCAGCTGCAGAGAGGAGCCCAGCTGTGTCCGCAGGAGGTGACCGTGCACGCCCTGCAGTGTCCAGCTCCACCCCCGGGCTGTGCAGCCTCTCCCAGGCTTTATTTATTTATTTATTTTCTTTTAGATTTGGGTGTAAGCCTTCATAACCCATATTCTGTATGGGGACAGAATCAACACAATATTGATGTGAGTGTCTGCTACAAGTTTTCTTTTCCTTTACTTTTTCTTTCTTTCTTTTTTTTTTTTTTTTCTTTTTGCATGTGGGTTCACTTTCTAAAAACTAACTTTTGAAGAACAATTTTTTTAGGCCCTTGTCATTTAGCAATGTTGTTCTCTGGGACGCTTTTCAGAGCAGTGTTTTCCTTTTGAAATTCTGAGCCTACAAAGGCCTAGGTGCTGCTTTAGAGATGCTCTCCTTTTGCTTGTTTGTTTGTAGCAAATGGGATCTCTCTGCTCTTAACTTTGAAGTCTAAGGATCTCCCTGAACATTTTCTTTTGGCCAAACTGAAAAAAATTCTAAATCATTTGGCTCTTGTTTGCTTAAGTCAGTC
The DNA here is from genome assembly GCA_004027165.1 of Ctenomys sociabilis. Lineage (NCBI taxonomy): Eukaryota > Metazoa > Chordata > Mammalia > Rodentia > Ctenomyidae > Ctenomys > Ctenomys sociabilis. The sequence goes on from PVKA01027550.1 coordinate 28,038, forward strand.
AGGCTTAACGCTCCCAAGAGTAGGCGTGACACTGCCTTATCACTGGACTATCTGGAAATTGTTTACCAGATTAATTGGGGCACATCTTTCATCTCAGTCTCAAACTACCTGGACATGAGCAAATGCAGCCCACCTCTCTGTGAGCCATGGTAGACGCTGGCAGGAGTCTAACAGCCAGCGCAGTCCTTCTTTGGAGCAGAAACCTGAAGTCTGGTCTTTGCAGGCTGCAATTTTATCAGCATTTTGCCCTTCTAAGCTCTGACCAGAATCTCTGAACAAGCACAGTCTAAGGCATTGGAGCTGTGAGTTCTCACTCAGCATACTGAACCTTTTCTAGCTCTTCTATTTCCCACAATCCAGTTCCAAAGGCTCTGGAGTCACATGGCCAGGTTATATCACAGCAAAAGTCCCACTGCTGTTCCTAAATTGTGTCTTAGTTATTTTCTCATACTTGAGGCAAAATAGCTGAGAACCAAATTTAAAGGAGGCCAGGTTTACTTAGCCCGTTCTGTGTGGTGGTTCACGCTACCATCAGCTGGCTCCAAGGCCGGGTGGTGTGACAGACAAGCCCCTTTGACAAGAATTATGATGGTAATTCTTGCCCCTTTCCCAGTCTGAAATTCCTTGTCTTAATCCCGTCAACCATGTTCCTTTGGACAGAAGAGGTGACCCAAATAGGCCCCACATATTAGTACAACTCTGGCTATGGGGCGTCATTCATCTATCAAGCCCTGTTACCAGCTCCCCTAAAATCATTGTCCCTTAAAGTAGAGTAAAATTTGGAGGGCAGATGTTTAAGGCAAGAGACAAGGATGAGATATGACACTCCATGTCCTCTGGTCTGTGGGGCTTAGGGAAGGGGGTGCCTGCTTCACCCCCTCTAATCTGTATGCGAAAATGTGTGGGAATTTGTTAGAAGTTTCTCACCTCCATTTTTATGCATGGTGAAAATTTCTTCCTAGTTCTTCTTTTAGTAAACTACTCTGTATCTCATAAAAATACTAATGAGGAGAAAGACACTAATAAGATGAAAGTGTGTCAGAGATCACTTATAAAGAAAGGCACTACTGTTAAATCCAATATTAGTGAAATGTGTTAAGGAATTTTTTTTTTTTTTTTTTGTCTTTTTGAGACAGGGTCTCACTGTGCAGTTCAGGCTGGCCTTAAGCTCACTTTGTAGCTTAGGCTGGTCTCGAACTCACAACAATCCTCCTGCCTCAGCCTACCCCTAGTGCTGGCCTGCGCCACCACGCCCGGCTTAAGGAATATTAAATGTGTGTGAGTTTCATAATACTTCTACTCATGATCAGTGGAGGAACAGAAGACACCAGAACACACATGCCTACTAAGAGCGTTCTCCATTGTCTTATACTGCGTCCATGGACAAGCACTCTAGTGCAGGCTGTTGCTGCCTTCTAGGAAGCATTCTTGAGGCTCAGTGCCCAGGACACACAGCAGAGCTGTTCTCAGACTGTGACCAGGGACCGTGACGTACATGTCAGTAAGACCCCTCCAGGATGCAGGGCAGGGACTCTGAAGACACATTTGTGTCCTCGTCCCTGCGGATGAAGTGTGCTGTGAGGCACAAGGCGAAGAGACACGGGAGAAAACAGTTGAAGCTCTATCATCTTACAAGATATTTCTCGCTGCGCTTCTTCACTGCATCAGCAGGAGGCAGAAATCTCATGGTGAGAAGCTCAGAGTGCTGCTCCTTTCTGTGTTGGGCTGCTGTTCCCACTCTTTCCTGAGGAGAGGAAAGAACATGATGCCTTGCTGGTGCCCTGTAGAAACTCGCATGGAGTACAGTGATTTATGCTGAAGGCACCAGATCATCTAACTCGGCTCTGCATGCTGTGAAATGTGCGAACCCACTCCAAATGACACAGCTGATGGAGGATATTGGAGGCTACAGGTCTGTAATAGGATAGAGCCCCAGCGTCTCCAGCTGTGAAAGATAGCTACAGCCTTGGCTAATGGAAGAACTGTGCAGGATGAACTAAGTTGAGATTCCCGTGATGTCCTCGGGCCTCTGGGCAGTTCCTGATGTGATGCTGCTCGTGACGGTTCCTTAAGGCTGTTATAAAATCAATTTAAATTCAGTAATCATGGTTTTCTAAATATACAATTTTTATTTAAAGTAATTAAGCAACTTCAAATTTACAAAATGTGAAGAAATTTCAAACTTTTTGCCAGTGACAATCTTGTGGGGGAAGAAAATGCCCAATATTTTCAATTTGTTAGACTTTTATCACAGGGTCCTCAGGAAGAAGGAGATGAGCTTTCTCTGTTGTAAATGAAACAAGGAGATGTTATTCCACGTGTAGTTTGTTCATTTTGAATTTTAAGGTCTTAAATCACTTCTGTACGAATATAATTCCAGGAGAAAACCTAGTGTAAGACCCTGAAAGAGTAAATAAAATCTGAAAGGTGCAATAGATACCCTGAAAAGGAGAGAAGCTCTTTAAAGGGAAGGAGTAACTGGGATGAGGAAGT
>PVKA01027551.1:0-30403 GCA_004027165.1 Ctenomys sociabilis
CTGTCAAAAGTGGGCACTCCATTGACATTCAACTACCTTAGGTTCTTGAACTCGACACCACAATCCAACACAGTCCAGCATTCTGCAACCATAGGGAGTTATTCAAAGAAATTGTCGACCATATCCATTCACAGCTCAGCTTAATATTATGGGCTCACGATGTATACTTCATTTTTATACATTTATGCTTTTCTGCTGGTGAATATTGTTTTTCCATCCAATGTTTCTGGAATTGATTCTTTATTTCAGATACTATGTATTCAGATATTTCTTTTTTAATTTAGAATTACTTCTTGTCTGATTTCCTGTATACCTTTCTGCTGTTGTTCCTTTGCTGCTGTATCTGTTAATTCATTCATTACAGCTGAGCTAGTGTCCTCTGCCCTTACTGGTGGACTCGAGGTCTGGGATTGCATTTTTCCCCTTCTCTTTGTCATTTTGTATAGCACTGACCTTTGACCTTTGGTGTAGAGCTTTGTTGCAGCTATAACCTTAGCATCTTATGAGATTCGGGTGCCAGTCTATTAAGTTTGAGATTATCCAGGTATGCCTATCTTGGATGTAGCTGTTGTATTCAGTTCCTTTTTGCTGCAGCTCCTGTGTTTCCCCTCTGTTGGTTCCCTATTCAGGTGAGCACGAACTGAACTGGGATGCAGAGCAAGTAATGAACATTCCCACTGTCTTGGCTGGCTTTGGGGCGAGGATCCGGAAAATTGCTGGAGTCAGCCCTCCTATGTCAGGCAGGTTGCTCTCTAGGTGGGCGGGCCTGGGTTTTGGTGGGTCTGCTGGGCTCCCAAAAGAATAGTGGATGATCTTATTCACTGGGTAGGCTGTAGTGGGTCAGAAAGCCTGTGCTGGATCCAGGTCTACAGGCTGAAATCTGAGAAAGCTGGGAAAGGTCCCTCTGGCACAGCAGGCCTGGAGCCCTCACTCACAGGCCAGGCTGCAGTGGGTTTCCGGTCATGGGGTGGGACCAGGGATGGCTGAGAAATGTTTCTCCGGCATGGCAGGCTTGGACTTCTCACTCCAGGCTGACCTGCACTGGGTCTGGGGCCATGGTGTGGGACTCTAAATCGCTGGGAAATGTTTCTCTGATGCAGCGGGCCTGGAGCTCTCACTGGCCGAGCTGCGCTGGGTCTAGGACTGCGGGGATGGGGGGCAGGGAATCCCTGTGAAATGTCCCTCAGGCACGGCGGCCCTGAGTTCTACAGTCACTGAACTTTGATGCCCAGGGAGTCGGGGAAATTCCAACTCGCTCAGGGGGCTTTAGGGCAGGGGATCCGGGAGGTGCTGGTTGGTGGGTCCTGAGTTTTCAGGCCGGTCACTGGCTTGGACAGCTTCGGGGTGGGGATCCGAGCAGCATGCATGGGAAGAAGCCAGAGGCTCTCCCTCAGACTCATCACACACTCACTGACCTGTGTGCCTTTTGAGTCGTGCAAATTCCCACTCACTGGGAGAGCTTGGGGCGAGATCCAGGAAGCCGCTGGAGCCAGCCACTGTCTCTGCCCGGTCTCTGGGGCTGGTGGGCATGGGTGGGATCGAGGAGGCTGCTGGAGTCACTTGTGCTGTCTTGGGCCAGTCTCTGGGGCTGTCAGGCCGGTCTCTGGGGCTATATTTGGCTTTCTGTATACTTTGGGTATCTGAATGTTAGATTGTTTCTTCATATTGGGGAAATTTTCTGCTATTACATCTGATTATATTCTCTTTATGTAATTTGTATTGACTCCTTTCTTATTGATGCCTATTAATCTCACATTGTTCATCTTGAAATTATCTTGCAAATGATAGATTATTTTTTCCTTCATCTTTGTTGTTTTTAAGAAATCCTTTCTCACCTTTTCCCTAGATGCACCAACATCTTCAAGATGTGAAACTGTCTTCGCTTTCAGTCAAACAATTTTATAGACTCATGACTGAGATTTTAAGTTCTTCTATATCTCTTTGACCCTGCTTCATGCCATCTGTATGTTTCCTGTATAGCTCATTCCAGGAATCTGTCATAGTTCTAATCTTCTCTCTCTCTCTTTTTTTTTTGTCAATATCTTCTTTAGAGGCAGCTATTAATTCTGTTACTGCAGAGTTTTTTCCAAATTGGGTTTCCTCTATATATTTCCAGAATTGATTCTCCACTTCAGATGCTATGATTTCAAAGAATTCTGCTTTATTTCAGAAATTATTTCTGCTTTCAGTTCCTCTTTACTTTTATGCTGTTATTTCTTTGCTTGTGTAATGGTAAGCACTCTGGACTCTGAATCCAGCGATCCAAATGTAGAGGTAACCAAGACAACACCCAGACCCACACAAGACTAGCTCCATCTTAGCCCTTTGTTTCACCTATTGCTAAATGTTCTGGGAAAGTTATAATTGATTACAAAGTTCCCAAGCAACTACAGCTGTACACACAACGTCCTCAAACCCTGTTCCCCCAGATGGCCCTCAACCAATCCTGGTAAAGGTCACCTATAGAATAACAGTTGCTATTAGCTTCTGTAACCTGCTTGCTCAAGTTTCCCTCTTACCCCCCTAACGACCACAAGATGTCCCCCCAAGATTACCCAAGCATGTCGTTCCGCCCAAAAACCCCCCTGGCACTGAGCCAATCAATGTAAAGGTCCCCTACTAACCAATGCAATTAGCTTCTGTAGTTTGCTTGCCTCCCCCTAATTTTGTGGTTTTTGCCTTTATAAACCTGCCTGTAATGACTGCTCGGGGCTTTGCAACCGCCTTAGGTTCGGAGCCCCACACATGGTTCAATAAACTTTTGAGCTCTCACCCTTGTCTCTTGGCGTCTCCCTGCCCGCAGAGATCTGGGTCAGCGCAGACCCAACAATGCTGTTAATTCATATGTTTCAGCTGGAATAGTGTTCTCTGCACCTTTCCTGGGTGGGCATTGGGTTTCTCCTATATGTTTCTGGATTTGATTCATTTCATATGCTATGTAGTCAATAATTTCTTTTTTTATTTCAGGATTTAATTCTGGTCTGATTTGCTCTATACCTTTCTGCTGTTGTTTCTTTGCTTCCAACTCTGTTAATCCATTCATTAGCAGAGCTCATGTCCTCTATAGTTATTACCCCATATCCATCTGGGCTGGAGGCCAGAGATTGCATTTTTTTCCTTGTCTTTGTCCTTTTGTACAGCATTGACCTCTGACCTTTGGTGTGGAACTTTGCAGCAGTTACAGCCTTAGCACATAATTCGATTTGAATGTTGATTTATTTAGTTAGAGATCATCCAGTTATGCCTGGCATGGATGTAGGTATTTTGTTTAGCTCCTTTTTGCTGTAGCCTTTCTATGACAACTATGAGCTTGTGCTTCCCCTCTGTTATGCCCCTAGCCCAGGGAGTACCGTGGGATGCCAAAACTCTCCCGCACAGTCACTAGGCCATGCTGGCCTGGATCAGGTGCTGGAAGATTCACAGAAATTCTCACTCACTCATCGGGCTTCTGGGCAGGGGCGCGGAGTTGCAGGGCAGGGCAGGTGCACTTGCAGGTCTTCGGGTTGGGGGCTCCAGTTGGCAAGGCGCTGGGCGAAGCAAAAAGTTCTCCTGCACACTCACTGAACCAGGCTCGCATGGGTCAGGGGCCAGAAGAATCACAAAAATTCTCACTGGCTCTGCAGGGTTTAGGGCAGGAGCTCCATGGATTTGTAAGGCAGGCCAATTGGGGGGTGGATCAGGCCAATTTCTCTCACAGGTCTTGGGGGCAGGGGCTCTTGATGGTGTGGTGGGCAGAAAAGCCAAAAGTTCTCTCACACACTAATCAGTCTGGGCTCCCTTGGTTCAGGGGCCAAAAGAGTCACAGAAATTGTCACTCATTCTGTGGGATTGGGGGTAGGGGCTCTGGGGAGTTGCAGGGCAGGCTGGTCTGGGGTGTCCCAGGCCGATCGCTATCTTAGAGGTCTTGTTGGTGAGGGCTCTGGATGGTGCAGCGCTCGGAGGGAGAAGCCAAAGCTTCCCCCACACACTCACTGAGCCAGGCTCGCGTGGGTTGGGGGCTGGAAGAGTCACAAAAATTCTCACCTGTTCTGTAGGCTTGAGGACAGGAGCTCCAGGGAGTTGTAGGGCAGGCTGGGTGTGCTCGCAGATCTTGGGGGCGGATGCTCTGGATTGCTTTGGGGTAATTCTATTAGAAAGAACATATGTACTAATGGTGTTTGGACAGGATATCCTATCTGCTTCTTGTGCTATGGATAAACACTGGGAAGATAACAGTGTAAAAAGTATTAGTTATTGAAACTGTACTATAATTCAGCTTTGGAAAAAAAAGATATGTATGCAGCTACATTCTCTTAATTCATTGATCAGAGGCATCTGCTCTAATAGTATTTGTGCATGGAGTATCATGTATGCACCTTGTGCATCAGAAAGCCAATACAAAAACAATATGCAGTGTATAAATTATTGAATCTGTCCTACAGATTTGATTTGGAACTCTCTCATTGCTACTTATTCTTCAATAAAAAATAAAAAACAAAACAAAACAAAATACAAATAAAAAAATAAACCAAAATCAAACCAAAATACTACTATTGAGTTTTTCAGAACAAGGTGTGTCTGGCACAATCACTTAGAATGTATGTTAAAACATCAGGTTTACAGAAACTAGAAACTTGATTAATATCAATAGAGACATAATTATAACCCAGGGAAAATTTTTAGACTACAGTAAGTGAGAAAATCAATGGCATTTTAAAAAATCAGTATTACTACTGAAAACTTTTGCCTCCCCTCATATAAAAGTGTTCCTTATTGGTCTGGCATATTTGTAGAAAGACATTTAATACAAACTGACTACTAATCTTACTCAATAACTGATTATGTGACTGCAGAGCTTGGACATATACCTTGCATTATGCTGGCAGAATACCCTCAGATGTTGTTCACACTCATGATACTGAGGGCTTATGCCACAGACAAAAAGGGGATAGTTGAAATTGGTTGTTTTCACACAGTCCCTCTAAAAACCAAGATCTGAACTAAATTATTTAGACTGCATTACTGAGCTATGTTAGCCTGTCTTGCTTTAGTGATGAATGAGCAATTTAGAGACCCTAAGAGTTGTACACTCTTTTCTCTAGGACACCACATGTATCCTTTGGAACTGAAAATTATTTTTTGTGTGCTATACTCTTGTGTGTTAGCCATGGGAGATGTTCAGGTCAGTTTTAACTTACTGGGCAGAGTTATATTGTGCCTTGATTGACGCTATTGACCATGTAATAATAATAATAATAATAATAATAACAACAACAATAAATCCTTGGTGTTATATTCTCACAGACATAATAAGTTGAATAGAGTAGCTCTTCAAGCCCTAACCTACCAGCATAAGAATTAAGGAAATTAGATGAGAGAACACAGTGACAGATTATAGTATAAAAGAATAAAAAAGACACACTGAACAACACAATCAAGTAAGAGTTGACTGTGTCCCTCCTTCTCCAACATCAAGAAGCCAAATGTGGAGAGATATGACTCCCAGGAGTAGAAAAGGAAAATTAAGACCAGATCATAGATTTCAGACTTAGTACCAGGCATTCCATGATGAACCTAGGCTAAGAAGTGGTCTCATGATATCTATCACCTGCCTGTGGAACTGTGTTAGTCTAGAAAACAAGAGTGCATCTACTACTTTACTGTTAATTTTGGACAGCACCGTGGGGTATAGCACTCTACCTGACAGTGAGAAGGACATAAAACATAGTTTTTTTTGAGAGCATGATACTGGTAGAAAACCAACATATAGAGCAAGGGAAACAGACTGCAAGAAGCAGAAACAACTGAGCAATACTCAGCCACCTGATTTTTGTTAAAGGAGCTAAAATTTACAATAGAAAAAGGATCACGTGTCTAGCAAATGGCTCTAGAAAAACTAGCTATCTGTATACAGAATACTAACATTAAACCTATACATCTCATTATGTACTATATTAAAAAGAATATGGATTGAAGATATGACTATCAAAACAGAAAACCTGAACTGGTTGGAAGAAAAACAAGGTGCATAACTTGAAGACACAGGCATAGAAAAGGACTTCTTGGACAGAACTGTAATTATATAAGAAACAACAGCAAGAGTCAGCTAATGGGATGGTATCAAATTTAAACCTTTCAGATGTTGAGACAGCATGATTCAATACAGGAGGAGCCTCATTCAGAGCTACTCAGAGAAATTTAACTACAAACATATGTAACTGGACCAAAGGAGAGGGACATAGATCTTAAAGTCAAAACCAATGTGAAAGAGACTCATAGATCAAGCAGTACATAGATAAAGACTTAATAAAATAGCCAGGCAACCCACCTGCCAGACAGTGTGTTAACAGATCAGGACAACTGGCCATACTTGGAATCAGGCCATACTTGGTATTTTAAAAGAAGACAAAAATAGATATGTTAAAAATAGTGTGGCTAACTCAAACCACACAAGATAGACTTGAGATTTAGGGTTCCTGGCCTCTTCTGACTTACTCCTAATATACAAAGGTACAGCCCAGCAGTAAATTGTGCCAACACACGCAGTAATGAGGATTCATTTAATTTCTTTTTCTTTTTTTTAACAAAGAAAATTTTTTTTTTTTTTTTTGTGGTGGAACTGGGAATTGAACTAGGCCCTTGCACTTGTCAGGGAAGTGCTTATTCTACTGAGCCATCTTCTTTTCTTTTTTTGTTTTCTTCCTTCTTTTCTTTTCTTTTCTTTTCTTTTCTTTTCTTTTCTTTTCTTTTCTTTTCTTTTCTTCTCTTTCCCTTCCTTTTGAACACCAGAATCCTGACTGGGTCTAGTAGGAACAAGATTAAAAACAGGGATGCATAGTAAGCAAAACAGCTAACCTTTGTGACCTGTGGCTAGAGAGGGACCAGAATGAAATAGCCTTGGACCATGGGCCTATGAAGCCCAGGTCTGTCCCTCTTGGGACAGGAAGGCATCCCACAGCATGCTACCTCCCTTCACCTGGTGAAATTAAAGACTACATAAGATGCTTATGGAAGTGGTGATGGATCTTGTAGAGCCATGAGTGGAAAATGAGGGTTACTACCTTAAAAGAGAAGTAAGAATTTGGACAGAGCAGCCATGGACTGAAATAGCCATATCAGAGGACCAGATAACTTAACAACATCCCACCTCAACCTACAACAAAACTTGCAAGGACAGAGAATTGCCAGTAGAAGGAAAACAAAAGGCAAGGACCAGGAGGAAAAAACAGTGCATGGGACTGAAAGCAGCCCACACTGTCTTTTCCAAAAGCAACACAACAGGGGCCAGGGGGAGATAGCTGTAGAATAAGTGTTTGCCTGGCAAGCACAAGGGCCTGAGTTCAATCCCCGGTTCCAAAAAAAAAAAAAAAAAAAAAGGAGAATCAAAAGTAACACAACAATGAAGAAAAAGATGCTGAGAGAAACAGGGTAAGGAAACAGGTCACTAAAGGTCATGCAGAAGGTACTGGTTGAAACTTCTGGCCCCAGGCCACGATCTGGAAGCCAAGATCAATCTCAAATCCAGCCCAAGCTCTAGTGGCAAGCTTGGACATGTTATTTGATAGTCTTGGACTCTTGATGGACACAGGAGGAATTTTGTTATTTTATTTTTCTTCTTTCATTGCTGCTTTGTTTCCTTTTCCATATATATATACATATATATATATATATATATATATATATATATATATATATATTTCCAATCTATTTATCTTCTTTTCTTCTTTACTCAATTTATCTCTCTAGATTTAATCACATTTTCATGAGTGAATAATCTCTCTAATTTTTCAGCTGAACCTCAATAGTTCCTTGCATGCACTTGCATTCCTTCTCTTACGCCCTCTCTTGTAGATTTCCAAAACTTGTGCAATCATCCTTTGTCCTCCAGCCTTGCTTCTGTTTTATTTCTTTTCAGTTATCTCTGTTTTATCAACTATCCTTCTTAAATTTCTTTACTGCCAGGCAAAACTGCCCTATCAAGAGGAACACTTGTCATGCAAACTCCCTATTTATGGTTGATTCTGTTATACAAATGTAGATATTATTCTTGTGGTTTAAGGTACAAAATTAAACATTAGTACAGTTTCTAAGTGTGTCAGTTTGTAAACCATACTTGATCATAGTGTTATTTTTAATTATACTACTTTAATTAGGATGGCATATATGTTGTAATCAATTGTTTTTCTGTAGCAATTCTACAAAGCTCTGGGATAATAATCTCACCACAGCCCAGCCCCAAAGGACTGGGAACTGAGCCAAATAGATATATTTTTTTTAATTTTTATTTTATTGAAGTACAAATATCAATAAGACAGTTTTAAGATACCTTGACAAGATGGATTTGATAAATTAATACAATGCAAACTGTTTTCATAATGTTTTGGTATGATAGAAGGTGCATACATGACATACTTACAGACATTATTATAGCATATGTCTCTTAACAGTAAATTAAGAGAATGTAGCTGTTTGCGTATCTTATTTTTTATACCTGAATCACATCAAAGATTCAATAATTAATACTTTCTACCTTGTTATTTTCCTAGTGATTGTCCATAGAACTAGAAGTGGACATAATATGCTGTCCAAACACCATTAGTGCAAATCTTGCCTCTCATAGAATTATGTAGAAGCACAGCGTTATCTATCCCAACTCTATTGTCCATACACACACCTCATGCAAATAGATATTAACATTACACTCCTAATGAACTAGGAAACTAGGCTCTCAGGATGTACATAAACCAAGAATCTCCTACACACAGAGGACAACCCTAACGAACGTACTTATACTATAGATGCCTTGATATTAGGTAAAGCTATCTACTTCAAATATGTACAAGAATCAACATAGAAAAATAATAAAAGTATTTTAAGTAGAAAATGACAAGATGTAGAAGCAAAATGTGTAAGCACATACCTCCAGCCCATGCAGAACAATTACAAGAGACAAGGATATAGAAGAAAATGGAAGACACACACCAGAAACTGAAATGATAGCAAGAGAAGTAAAAAAAATCCCATTAATTTGTGGAGGAAAACATGTCAGAAAATTTTTTTTTCAGGATAAAACAACAACAATAAGAAAGAAATTGCTCATTGAATCTATAGTAGGTACACATTAAAAATAGAGAACCAGGCCAGGGTGGTGGTGCATGCCTGTAATTCCAGCACTTGGAGACTGAAGCAGGTTTGTTGTGAGTTCAAGACCAGCTTGAGCTACAAAGTGAGCTGAAGGACAGCCTGAACTGCATAGTGAGACCCTGTCTCAAAAAGACATTAAAAGAATAAAAATAGAGGACCAGAGGAAAATGATGGAAACATCAACTGAGAAAGATAAGAAAAGAGAATGCATGAAATGGAATCAAATAGATGATAAGTACATTAAATATTCCTGTAAAAGTTGGCAAAATTGCTCAAATGAAAACTGAAGATACAGATGCAGAGGCCAGGGGTTCAAATACTGGGCCTGCTGTGCTGCTCCTGCCCCTGAGGCTGGCTGAGACAGTGATTGAGACTGGGCATGGTGGTGCGCACCTGTAATCCCAGCACTTGGGAGGCTCTAAACAGGCAGATCACTATGAGTCAGATCTAGTAGTGAGACCCCGAATACCCTGTAAGCCCTGCCCTAAAATACAGGAAAAAAAAAAGAAACAGGATAGACTTTTAAACCTGGACAACAGGATTGGAAATAGCATTCACAAAAGTAAAGATTGTATAAAAATAACATGGGATCGGTAAAAGCAATTCAACAGCAACAAGATGATGCAAAGGAAAAAAAAATAAGGTTGATAGGTGTTAATGAAAAAGCAGGTGTCAACACAAATGGCATAAAAATATTTTTAAAAATAATAGAAGCTATTTCCCAATGATGGGGAAAGAATATGACATGCATATAACAAAGGTATATAAAACTCCAATTAGCCATGACCAACATAAATAATCACATAGACAAATAATAATCAAGATCTATCTATATAATTTGAGTCATTTATAAGGAAGATAATGGGTTTTAATGTCATTAATACAAAGTAACATAAATAATAAACAGAAAGCTAAAGTTTTCAGTTTTTCTTAAGTGGTAATCACACACTGGAAACAATTTTAAAAGAAAAATAAAGGAAAGGTGACAGGAAACAAAGATATAGCCTTTGTGGAAATGAGAAGAAGGTGTTATGAAGGAAGAAAAGACAAGGGCAAGGAGTAAGAGGGAAAATAAAAATAATTAACAAGTAATACATATGACTGCTAAATTTCTAAGATAAATTTAATTGGGAAGGCTTTACTTGTAACTCAAGACCCACCACATATCACAAGGGACATTTGAAGAAGAAACTATTTTCAGGGAATTCAACTGAGGATTTACACCAAAAACATACCTTCAGAATTTGGGCTGCATTGTATATGGATAAGATTAGGCTTTATGTTGCAGGCATAATAAATTTAGCATTTAAACCCACAACAATCATAAGGCAAGTGTGAATACATGCATCTGTACCCATGAAGGAGGAAGTCTACTGATACCACACTTTCCCCAAGAGTGGAATGACACCGCCAATAATTGTTTCAACAAATATTCCACTTTCAGATCTTCTAATCTTCCACCATTCATGAGAAATGAGGTACAAAATAGTCAGAGGTTTTTCAGTGTTCTGTGTATATGCATTTGTGGCTTTTTCTGACATTGATTCCTTCATTCTTGTTGCCTCATGTACCAAAACATTTGTCTACATATAAATCCCAAACTCAAGCCATGTAACTCAATCTCTCCTTCAGCACTGGAGGCAGAAGAGTTCAGCAGAACCAAAAAGAGCTCATACCCTCAGTTCGAGATTTCATAGGAATTTAGTTACTGTAATGATAAAAGGTAGGAGTGACTTTCATTAACTTACTGGAGAATGATTTATTGAACCAAGATAGAGAAATCTGGGGTTTGAGATAAACTTGGGACAGGGAAAGGGGCAGTCTCATCTTCTGGAAAGTGAGGTGTCTACTCCTTCCCCTATGACACTTGCCCTAGCCTTGCTTTATGCTGAATCCTCTCCTTGTGTTTTGCAAACTCAGCAAGCCTCAAAAGTGCAAGCTGGATGTATGGATGCATATATGTGGCAAGTCTGTGTGCACCTGAGTCAGTGTAAAATGGTCACGGGTGGGGTCTGTATGTAGGCATGCCTACACACATGTATGTAAAATATTTGGTGTGTCTAGGTGGCTGTGTCTACATGGGAATTTCAGAAAGAATAGGAATGCACCCACATTTCTCCAAGGAATTATAAGATTCATGCTGTCTGTGGTCAGAGTAATAAGCATAATAAAATGGTTTCCTCCTTTAGAAAGGTCATGAAAACGAAGTGATGGATCATTTATTATTAAAATCTACACCTTCACTTTTAAGTCCAAACTCAGCTCCAGAAAAGCAAAGACAGTCTACCATCAGGGGTTGGGGCTTTTCCCCTGCCATTACACTTTTCCCTGTGCTCCCACTAGGGGCTGGAGTCAAGACTTTTGTCAAAACAGCACAGATAAGACTAAAATGTGCTCAGGTTCATGGAGAAGAAAATATTAAGCAAGAACAGGTGCCGAGAAGGAGTGGTGGAAATGCCTCAGAATTTTGGAATCATGAGCTTTGTTTCCTGTGAGAGAAGATCTAGCCTATGGCTTAGCGTCCTGGATCTGACATCCATGCTGAGTGGGACCAGGCCTCTCAGAATGAAGTCTCTCCAGGACATGGTGATTAAGGTTCATCAGGAATCAAGAAGCATGAGAACCCTAGTGCACAAAATCAAATGAGTACCCTTCCTACCCATATACCCATCCTTGACCTTATGTGAGTACCACCTCTCCATTTAACTGTCAATTCAATACTTGAAAGGTGACCCCATTTTCCTTGGCCTCTTTCACAAATCTAAGTACATGTTTCTCTTTCTGATTCAGCCTTGCCACAATTGAGGGGGAGTAGTAAGGTGTATGGGGAGAAATATATATCTGTAGTACAGAGGCAGCCAGTGTATTCATTCTCAAGGATGCTGTAAAACCTACTATAAACTGTATGGCTTAAAATAGAAATTGTGTGACAATTCTGGAAGCTAGCATTTAAGAATCAAGGTGCCCTAGGATACTTAGAAGGAACAGAAGAGAAACTTTGTTCCCAACCATCGTGGTTAAATAGAGAGGCCATTGAAACTGGGGCTTGCAGTTGGGGTAAGACACTGGGATCCACTCCTGATACATCATGGGCAAGAAGGAATTTATCACCAAAGATTTAAAAAGTAGAAGATGAAGGATGACCAGTTAATAGAAGTTGTGCATGAAGAAAATCAGAGGTGAACATGATTCTGGTCAAACTGACTTACAGAATTCATGTAGAAGATATGACAGTGTAGCCAGACATCACCTAGGGGATGGAGGAAGAGAAGAACCTGATCAAATCTGGAGGATAACTATTTCTTGTGGCAGAGGGTGTCCCTCAGACAACTTAGCAGTTTTATTTCCTAACAGTGGATTTTAGAGAAGCATGCACAAATGAGCCTAGGAGAGGGCTTAGGAGCCTGACTGAAGCCTGGAAAAGATGGCAATCATTGTCAGTTCCTGCACTATAGACACCTTATCTAATTTCTACAATGTATATCCATTCCACATTTAGACACCATTTGCTTCTAGGCAACTGGCTGAATCATTTGTTAAGATTTGGTATGAGAGGGTATCTGCTGGACATGCTAGCACTTGGGCACTTAATGTGCTTTGGGCATATTATTCCTATAAAAACAAAACAATGATTATTGTTGTAGTTGGAAACATAGATTTTGAGTTCAGGGGAAAGAGCAGCTGAGTTTCCTTGATGTTGGTCTGGAGGATGGCAGTAAGGATTCCATAATTACCTGGACTGAGCCAACATTTTGGCCCTGGCCTTTCAAGGTCAGTGAAGACCCAGGACATAGAACCTGTACTGTAACATCATGAAACTCAGTTGTGCCTCAAATTTTCTGATCAAGGAGATTATGGAGCCACAGAGAAAAGAGATTGATGATGTATAGTGTGCCTGAAGAGAGTCACATGGAGAGAAAACTTTCTCTCAGGCTCTCACAGAGAGCAAACTGGTCAAGCATTGGCCGTGCCTTTGTCTGTGGATGACACAGACAAAGGATCTACAGAGTAAGGTACAAGACTACAAGATAAACCCTGAGGGGACTTCACTGACCTCATCAGAAACAAAACCTACATCTTTTGGTATATGGGTCTTACTCTATCTTGGTCTTAACCATCCAGCAGAAAAGTATAAAAATGAGGTATATAACATGGGGCCATAATAATAAGTTGAGCTGTAAATGGTTACAGTCAACGTTTTCTTCAGATAACTCACTATTATTGTGGAATGCTGGACTGTGTTGGGTTGTGTCGCCGAGTTCAGGCACCTACATTGGTTTAATGACAATGGAGTGCCCATCTTTGACAGTTTTAGACAAAAAACGGGTATACAAAGAAAGAATCATGATGTTTCTGTGTAAACAGTACAGTTAGGATAAATATGCAGTGTTCCAGCATAATTCTATGAGAAGCAAGATTTGCACTAATAGTGGTTGGACAAGATATTATGTTGGTCTAGTACTATGGACAACCACTAGGAAAATAACAAGGTAGAAAGTATTAATTATTGAATCTTTGATGTAATTCAGGTATAAAAATAAGATAAGTAAACAGCTACACTCTCTTAATTCACTGATTAGAGACATCTGCTATAATAATGTCTCTAAGTATATCATGTATGCACCTTGTACGATACCAAAACATCATGAAAACAGTTTGCAATGTATTAATTTATCGAATGTGTTCTGTTAATTTGTCTTGAAACTGTCTCATTGCTATTTGTTATTCAATACAAACAAATAAAAATTAATTTTAAAAATTTCTTACAGTAAAATATTACCTGGATTGCATTTTCTATACCACTGTTGTTGGCACTGGGCTCACTACTGTTTTAGCTGGGAAGAAATAATACTTGTAAAGCACCCTCTCTCATGTGTCTCCTCTCTCCTCTCTAATTCAAAACAATGAGGAGACATAAAATGCAAATATATATATATATATATATATATATATATATATATATATTTCTTTATAGAAATATTTATTTGTTATATATTTCTTTAAGAAGAAAGGTAAGGGTGAGGTATCAAGAAACTTTATAGTAGATGTAAAACCAGTTTTCTTATACTTGTTAGTAGAATGGATACAGCTAATGAAATCATCAGAGAGCCAGAACATATACACATAGACATAGAAACATACAAACTGACATGTAAAGAAAAAGGAATGGAAATATATGCTAGAAAAGAAAAAAAGGTAATAAGTTAAGAAAATCCAAGCCAAATGGGTTTGGAGTACCAGAAGAAGAAGGAAGAGAAGATCTAAAGAAATTTTTCTTATCGTAATAATAGCTCACCAGGCATGGAAGGCATGACCGTAATACCAACATTTGGGAGGCTCACACAGAAGGATGTCATGAGCTTTAAGCCACCCTATATTGCCTAAGTGAGTTCCATGCTAGCCTGAACTACATATTGCGACACTGTCTTGAAAAAAAAATGGCTGAAAGTTTTGCACCATTAGGAACTAAAACAAATGCTTGAGTGCAGGAAGCTCAGGAACCACTAAGCAAGATAAATAGTAAAACATCCAGTATCTCATCAGGCTGAGGAAAACTTACAACCAGTGGAATAAATTTCGAAGTAACCTGAGAGTAAAAATAATTTAATTATCTAGGAGCAATGGGAAGAATTACTGTACTTAGTTCAGAAATCATGAGTCAGAGAAAAATTTTGATAATTAATGTGTTGAAAGAAAAATACTGACCATGCAGTGAAGTATCTGTAGCAAAATTGTTCTTCAGAAATTAAAGCAAAGACTTAATCAAACTTTCACACTCAGTCACACATATGCAAATGTAGGCCATTTATTTGTCTCCTACATTTGTTCTGGGTGGGCTAGAGGTTTGCTATTGCCCTTTGCTCCTGTGATTTGGCATTTTTGAAGTTTCCAATAATCACTCTGACAGAGTTACACAGGCTCCCCAGAGTCTGCCAAAATTCTTACATGGCTCTAGGAAAGCTCTGTGCCTCCTTGCACTTGGGCCACAAATCTGGCCAGGAAATGTAAAGACATATTCTTCAAGGTGAAGAAAAATAATGGAGACCAAAACCCAAATATCTGCAGGACTCTGGTAAGCTCTTACCCACCTTAGCCAACAGTATGCAGATGTGGAGCTTCTGCTGGTGCCAGTCCAAACTTTTTTTTTTTTTTATTGAACTACAAATGTCAATCAGACAGTTTCAAGACACCTTAACAATACAGATTCGATAAATTAATATATTGCAAACTGTTCTTATAAGGTTTTGGTATTATACAAGGTACATGCATGATATTATATTTACAGATATTATTTTAGCAGATATCTCTTATCAGTGATTTAAGAGTGTAGCTGCTTACTTATCTTATTTTTTATACCTGAATTATATCAAAAATTCATAATTATTTTCCTAGTGGATGACCGTAGTACTAGAAGCTGACATAATATCCTGTCCAACCACCATTAGTGCAGGTCTTGGCTCTCATAGAATTATGTAGAAGCACCACGTTATCTATCCCAACTGTACTGTCTATACACACACATCATGATTTTTTCTTTCTACAACCCTTCCTTTGTCTACACCTGTCAAAGGTGGGCACTCCATTGACGTTCAACTAACTTAGGTGCTTGAACTCGACACCACAATCCAACACAGTCCAGCATTCTACAACAATAGTGAGTTATTCAAAGAAATTGTGGACCATAGCCATTTACAGCTCAGCTTAATATTATGGCCCCACAATGTACACTTCATTTTTATACTTTTCTGCTGGATGGTTAAGACCTAGATAGATCAAGACTTATATACCAACACATGAACTTTATATTTCCTATGTGGTCAGTGAAGTCCTCTCAGGGTTTATCTTGTCCTGTACATTATTCTGTAGTTCCTTTGTCTGTGTCATCCATGTGGATGAGTCACGGCCAATGCTTGACCAGTTTGTTCTCTGTGAGAGCTTGAGAGAAAGTTTTCTCTTCATGTGACTCTCCCCAGGCACACTATAGAACTTCAGTCTCTTTCCTCTGTGGCTCCAGAATCTCCTTGTTCAGAAAATTTGGAGCTCACCTGAGTTGCATGATGTTGCAGTACAGGTTCTCCTATGTCCTGAGTCTTCACTGACCTTGAAAGCCTAGGGCCAAAATGTTGGCTGGCCTTGTGGCTCTTCTATTTCTCCAACTCTGACTTATGATCTTAGGTTGTTAACCATCCAAAAGAAAAGCTGATTAGCATCCTGCAGAAATTAAAGAAGTGAATAAATATATGAAAAAATGCTCCACATCGCTAGCCATTCGTGAAATGCAAATAAAAACAACACGGAGATACGACCTCACTACAGAAAGAATGGCTATCATAAGGAAATCAACCAACAACAAATGTTGGAGAGGTTGTGGAGAAAAGGGAACACTTCTCCACTGCTGGTGGGAATGTAGACTGGTACTACCATTGTGGAGGTCAGTGTGAAGACTCCTCAAAAGAGTAGGACTAGAAATCTCATTCAAGGCGGCTATCCCCCTACTGGGAATTTTCCCAAAGGATCTGGATACATTGTATCATAGAGATATATGTGTACCTATATTTATAGCAGTGCAATGTGTCATAGCAAAATCTTGGAAACAACCAAGATGTCCATCACATGAGGAATGGTTGAAAAAGATGTGGTATTTCTATATAATGGAGTATTACTCAGCTATTAAGAATGATAATTTCAAAGCATTTATACTGAAGTGGATGCCACTTGAACATATACTCATAAGTGAAATAAACCAGACATACATGTGTAAATATCGTATAGTCTCCCTAGTATAACAAGCAAAAAGCAGAAATACAAAAGGAAACGTACAACAAGTAAAATCAATTGAGTTAGATAAGGCAACAGTCCAAACTTTTAAAAATGTAGGAGAACTCTGAGTGGCCTAAAGGGTGCAGGACAGCTGCAATTTGTGGGCTGATCATGAGTAGGCATGGAACTTTCCTGGAGACATGTAAGAACTTTGGTGGACTCTAAATGGTCTGTGGGACTCTGTCAGAGTGATTACTGGGAGCTACAAAAATGCTAAATCACAGGAGCAAAAGACAGATATGAAAAATCAAATCCATAAATCATCGCATCCAGAAGAAATGGAAATGAACTATTTCAGGTCTTGAAAGAAAATAACTTCCAAGCCAGATTGATGTACCCTGCAAAACTATCAATTAAATTCATTGGCAAGATAAGATTCTTAGGGGCTGGGGAGATAGTTCAGTAGAATAAGTGCTTCTCTGGCAAGTGCAAGGGCCTGAGTTCAATACTCAGTACTGCCAAAAAAAAAAGTTAAGATTCTTTCATGATAAAGAATAATTGGTGAAATTCATGACCACAAAGACCAACCCTACAAAAAGCACTGACAGATATTCTAGAAAAAAACAAAGTAATCACACCTTCAAGAACAATAGAAAAAAAGCTACCCAACAGATCAAGCAATTAAAAAGAGGGAAAAAGTGCAGAACCTATGGCAGACAGTAACGTGAAAAAGCAAAGCCAAAAAGTATCAGTTATCCCCATCTGTGTAAATGGCCTTAATTCATGAATCGAAAGAAACATACTAGCAGAGTGGATTAAGAAATGAAATCCTACAATATGCTGCATAGAGAAACACATTTAACTCAAAAAGAAATTCACAGAGTAAAATTCAAAGGATGGAAAACAGTCCTCCATGCCACTACAAATCAGAAAAAAAGGAATAGCTATTCTGGTTGTGACAATATCAACTTCAAATAAAAAAAATCATTCGAAGAAATATGAAAGTTGACAACTTATTTGTTAAGAGAAAACTGCAAGATGAAGAGGAAACAGCTGTAAATATGTATGCATGCAATGCTAGCGCACCCATCTGTGTAAGACGAGTTCTTTTTTTTGTTGTTGTTGGTGGTGGAACCTGGAATTGAACTTGGGCCCTTGCACTTGCTAGGGAAGAGCTTATTCTACTGAGCCATCTCCCCAGCCCCCTATAAGATGAATTCTAACAGACATCTAATTTCAAATTAGCAATAATACAACAATAATGGTAGACTTTAACATGCCACAGCCACAAAGCGATAGATCAACTAGGCCGGAAATCAGCAAGGAATCAATAGACTGAAATCAAATTTATGAAGAAATTGTCTTGGTAGACCTTTGCAGATTGTTTCACCCAGGAGCAACAGAATACACATTCTTGTCAGCTGCACACAGGACATTCTTCAAAATGATACAGATCACTTTACATAAATGCAAAACAATTGCAATTATTCCATGTACGCCTTAGTGGGGAGGGGGAGATTTTTTTCCATAATTCTATTGAGAAACAAATTGCAATGAGAGTTTAAAATCAAATTAAGACAGTTTCAATAATTAATACATTGCATATTGTTGTCTCAGTGGATATTCATTGTACAAGATGCAGACATGATATTGTATTTACAAACACTATTAGAACAAATCTTTTCATTGAATTAAGAGAATGTATATCTATCTTACCTATCTTGAATATACAGGTACAAAATGGTTGTTCATTTGTATCCCCTTTTTTAATTTTGTCATTTACATATTATGGGTGTGTGAATTCACCAAAATATTCCAAAATAGTCTGGTAGACCATAATAGTAGTGGGTTTTCTTTAACACTGGCAATACTAGAAGTTGTTGACTCGAGCATTTTACAGTTCAGCATATTAATGTGGCTTTACTTTTTTGGTGGAACCAAGGATTAAACTCAGACCCTTGCCCTTGCGAGGGAAGTGCTTATTCCACTGAGCCATCTCCCCAGCCCTATGGCTTTACTTTTTCTACCTTGTTTTTATACTTTTCTACTGGATGGTTAAGACAAAGATAAAGCAAGACCTACATAACAAGCAATGTAACTTTTGTATCTGACAAAGTCAGTCAAATCCTCTCAGGATTTACCCTGGAACTCTGTACTGCAGTTTGTAGATCCTTTGTCAATGTCAGCCTTGTGGATGAGTCATGGCCATTGCTTGAATAGTTTGCTCTCTGTGAGAGCCTGAGAGAATGTTTTCTCTCCATGTGACTCCCCTTAGACCCACTCTACATCATCCATCGCATTTCTCTGTGGCCCCATAATCTCCTCGATCAGAAAATTTGGGGCATGACTGAGTTACATGATGTTACAGTACAGGTTCTCCTATGTCCCGAGTCTCAATTGACCTTGAAAGGCTAGGCCAAAAATGTTGTCTGACCTTGCAGCCTTCTATTTTTCTAATTTTTGGTCTGCAAACTTAGGCTGTTAACCCTCTGGAAGAAAAGATGATGGCTATTACCCTACAACCTAAGCTGTTGAGCTTAACTTCACTATCTGTCTGAATATCAAACATCTTAGGCATAACACAGAATAGGTATTTTCCACCAAGTACTGATATATTAAACTTTAAATCCTTACAGAATGTACATGGGATATTTTCTAAATTAGACCACATACTAGTCCATAGGTCATGCTTAATTAAGTCTATGCCATAAAAGAGAAATTATCATATGCATATTATCTGACCACAGAAACCAGAAAAACCTCATAAATACATGGAAAGGAACAACACCTTCCTCAGCAACCATTGGGTTACAGATGAAATTAAAAAAGGAATTAAACAATATCTAAAATTCAATTAAAACTCAAGCACAACTTATAGGAACTTAAGGGATGCAATGGAAGCAGTTCTTAGAGAGAAATTTATAGATGTGAACTTACACATTAGGAAACAGAATGGGAACAAATAAATATCCTAATGCTGCAACTGGAACCTCTACAAAACAAGTTCACCAGTAGGGAATGCTCAATCTTTATCTGCAGAACAGAAATAATTTGGCTTATTGATAAAAAAAAAAAAAAAACCTGAAGAAATGCAGTTATTAAGGTGCCATCTAAGCAAGTTTTTAAATTTCTCCAAGAGATAGCTATATTTCATCCTTTTCCTCAAACTGGTATACTGGGTCTTACAGTTTGGGATGAAATAGGTAAAAGCTTTTATGTAGCCAAAAGTTAAAAAAGACAAATTCACCCAGAAGCTAAAGCTGCATATGTTCTGGTGAAGGCAGCCATCTCATCCTTCCAATGTAAGATCCAAGGAAGAAATGCATATCAGAAATTGCTTACAAAGCATCCTAATGATGCTGGCCAAATGCTTATGAATAAAGTAAATGTAATTGAGAAAAGCCCTAATAGAACCATAAGCAAAGATTTGGACCATCTAAGGCAGGAATTTCCTAAGGGGCTTCTAGAGAAAACTAGGAAGTACTTTAAAAAATTTTAGATAATACTATCAAGGTTCTCCCCACTGCCCCTCCTATAATCCCTCCCTCTGACTTACAGAACAATCAGGTTAGAAGCCAGAACAGTCAGGTTAGGAGTGAACCTCTTCCTTCCCTACCCTTAAGGAGAGCAAAGTACAATGATATGAAGTTGTATCCACAATGTGCTTTCCTGTCCTTGAAGAGACAGATCCAGAACACCTTACCTGTGAATGCAGTAGTCACACAGCCTTTAACATTTTGCTCTTGAAGGAATTAAGGCAGAATGTGTTAGACAATGGTATTCAAGGCCCTTGCACACTTGGTTGCTTAGATAACATAATTTAAGGCTTCCGAATGACATTGTTTTATAACCCATCTTGCTTGCAAGTGTCTATCATTGATACAATTCCTACATTTCAAGTGCACTTTTTGAATCACAATTAAAGATACTAATCTTGGAAGAGGCACATAGTAATCAAGATAGTAGGGATGAAAATCTTAAAAGAAGTTACACAAGAAATGCTATCTTGCATGGGACAACATGCTGACTTAAAGGTCCAGGCACATGCCCCGTGCCTCCTCATGCAATGCAAGGAACTACTATATTGCACATAGATTTCTGCAGCAAAAGATGGCACACCCAATAAACCCTTTACCTGGATAATCCAGGGTCCGAGTGAAACTTGCACCCAATTTTTAGCAAGGTTGTAAGAAGCTATAAATAGGCATATTTTGCACAATAAAGAAGCTAAAATACTTATCTGTCAGTTGGCATATGAGAATGCCAATGAAGACTGTAAAAGGGCCTAGCACTTCATACAAAGAATTTATATACTTACATTCTTGCATACCAAGATATTCGGTCTACCACCTAGGCTTCTGCACTCATTGCACAGGCTATATCCCAACACTTTGCTAATAAATTTGACATGGTAAATGTTTTCACTGTGGCAAGCAAGGATACACTGGTACTGCTCAAGGCCTATAAAGGTCCCCTCAGTGGATTTACCTGGCACTCAGTGTCCACGTTGCATGGAAGGTTTTCACTTGACAAAAGATTGTAAATCTAAGTTTCTTAAAAATGGTATATTGTTTCTGAGAAACAAACCATGTGCCCAAATTGAGGGCCCCAGTAGCAATAACAAAAGACAGGTCAGTCATTACTCAAGTGATTTGGACCCAGTTAAGCCAGTTTTACCCAGTCTGAATCAGACAAAGGACAATCCCACTACGAGGGTGTGTGCAAGGTAAGACCTTAGGTGCTTCATACTGAGAATCACTCAGAGTACAAAATTAGATTTACAAGTGGCTTCTTGCCTTAATTTGTTGGGAGGAGAAAAGCCAAATTTAATTCCAACTGAAATTTCTACTCCAGTTCTTAACTCCACGTGTGAACCTGATAGGGATGAGCCTTTAAGCAAAGAATTTGATTTTTCCCAGAATATTTTCATTCCTTAGCCTATTTGTGACATTAAGTTTAAAGGGAAATATTTTACTGGATTGATGGATATAGGAGCTGTTGTCACTGTAACCAATATCCAACCTTGGCCATCTGGTTGGCCAACTAGACCTCATCCACAGCTTTGACAGACTTAGCATCTCCTCAATCTGTTTCACAGAGTGTTCTACCTCTTTCATACATTGGTCCTGTCTTACTTCAGAGCCTCAGACTTGTGTGTTACAGATAGCAGGATGATGGCTAAGATGGAATGTCAAGAAAGTAAAGGCTTAGCTAAAACCTTTCAGTGCTGTACTCTTGCAATTCTGCTTGTAATTGAACAATGAAGATATAAAATTGGATTTATAATGAAGGCTTTTGGTACTTTACAGGAGCAGTTAAGGATTTTATCATCACTGGTAAGGGAACAACTGCAGTTGAGTCATCTCAAACCTACTTTATTGCAACTATTTTTAGAATTACTAGGAGCTGAATTAAGTAGAACTACTACATTCTTCCTTGATATTATTAGATCTCACTCTAATCTTCTAGGTTTGTTGTCACCGGTTAATTATAATACAGATGCTTCTGAAAGTCTAATTTTCATTTTTGATAAAGTGACACAACCCCATAAATTTGTTTCTCAAAATCCTAAACCTTTTCAAAATGAATTTAAAATTATGACAGCACAAAATAGACTAATCATGATGCCACATCCTGCTTGTCAGCTCATTCCTGGACCTATTCCTAAACAAAGCTACAATCGCAGATGTCTTAGAACCAATTGATCATTGCAAATGTTTATTATCCATGTATCCTCTTTGAACAAACCTAAATATATTCATGGTTTTATAGATATGGGCTCATATGTGCTCCATTTTATCTGTCATTCATGTAAACAAAATAAATGTATTTTACAACATTACATATCAGAATTTGCTAACTTAATATTACAAATATTAAAACTTGATATTAGTCTTTCTTTAATAAAAATTTTGAGGATTTTATTGATAACTGGAAGATATAGCATGCTATAGGAACTCCTTATAATTCCTGTGGTCAAATAATAATACAACACACCTGTTTGAAACTAAAAAATCAGCCTGTCAAGCAAAGGAAAGGGGGAACACATGGTCAAAACTTTGCTACATATAGTTAAACTTTTCTGAATCCAGCTAAGTGTGACCTCCAAACAGGTGTATGGAGTAGGCTGGCATCACTTTTAAATGGGGACTGAGGTTATGCTTATATTTCCACAGACAACCGAGAGACATTAAGACCATCAGAGCTGTTCCTTGGCAAGAAGACAGCTCATCTCCCCAACACATCAAGCTCTCTACTGAGACCTAAATCAATGTACCCAACAGCACATCATCCACCTTCCTGGGAAGGCCTGCAACAGACTGTTCATGAGCTTTCCACCTAGTTAACAGCCAGGGTTTGGTTAGTCACCTGATAATATTCTCTTTAAAATACCTAATACTATAGCAGTTTCTCTAGGAAATCGTGTGGTTCAAAAACTATATTTGGCCTATATACCTAATATATCTTGGTTTAAACCATATAGATGGATGGACAAGCCCCCAGATATTTTCATTCTAAGAAAGCAATAACCATAGATATATCATTCTGCCTGGCCCATAAATTTCAATCCATTTACAAGAACAGACTAAGCTTAATACTACATCTCATTTTGTATGTCTTAGCTTGTGCATAGGCCATCTACAACAAGATTCTAGCCTTTGCATACAGGCTATAGATCAGACTTGGGAAGTACACCAGTTGGAAGAACAATTTGACTGAATAACCCTAAATTCTATTCTGTTGCACGGTAACTTTATAAGTCATTTTAAGCCTATCATTCCTGTCTGTACTGTACAAGGTCAATCACTTCACTTTGAAGAAGGTGATCTGGGCCTATGGCAGAGTTGCAGGCATCTGTACCATGCATGGGCAATATGCAAAATTATTTATTCCTTTATTGACTGGTCTCCTACAGGATTTCTTTTAAGGAAAGGTTGACATTGGGATGAAATTTCTTTTGCAGACTCCTCTGACTAATGGGAATAGATAAACACTCTAATGTTGCATCTCCAACACTTAGAAAAGGAAGTGCAAACCAAACCCAAAGCACAAAGACGGGAAGAAATCATAAAGAATAGAGCACAAATTACTTCAATCAAGATGAAGAAAACAGTTCAAACAATTAACAAATGTAAAAGCTGGTTGGAGAAAGGAAGAACTTTTGAAGACATAGGGGTAGGCAAAGAGTTGATGAACAAACATATATTCTCATGGGAAACACTTGAAAGAATTAACTGGGATCCACTTTTCTTGAGTTTTTGCACATCAAAAGAAATTGTCAACAAACTGAAAAGTCAACCCATAAATTTCAAAAAAATCTTAACTAATAAGCACTCAGACAATGGTCTGCTCTTTATAATTGATGAAAAACTAAGACATACTAGGGCCTTCAAATTTAAAGACCTAATCCAGAAATGGGCATCTGAGATGAATACACACTTATCAGAGGGTGAAATTAAAGAAGCGAATAAATATACGAAAATAATGCTCCACATTGCTAGCCATCCGTGATACGCAAGTTAAAACAACACTGAGATACCATCTCACTCCAGAAAGAATGGCTCTCATAAAGAAATCAAGCAACAACAAATGTTGGAGAGGTTGTGGGGAAAAGGGAACACTTCTCCACTGCTGGTGGGAATGTAGACTGGTACAACCACTGTGGAGATCAGCGGAGAGACTCCTCAAAAGAGTAGGACTGGAAATCTCATTCAAGGCGGCTATCCTCCTACTGAGAATTTTCCCAGAAACTGAAAACATTATATCATAGTGATACATGTGTACCTATGTTTATAGCAGCACAATTTGTGATAACAAAATCTCCGAACCAAACTAGATGTCTGTCACATGACAAATGGTTGAAAATCTTTTGGTATTTCTTTTTATTTTTTTTTGTTTTGTTATTCATATAGCACATTTATTTTTTTTCCATTATTTATCAATTTCTTTATTTTTTTTATTTTACTGAACTACAAATGTCAATCAGACCGTTTCAAGACACCTTAACAATACAGATTTAATAAATTAATACATTGCAACCTGTTTTCAAAATGTTTTGGTATTGTACAAGGTGCATATATGATATTATATTTACAGATATTATTTTAGCAAATATCTCTTATCAGTGAATTAAGAGTATAGCTGCTTACTTATCTTATTTTTTATACCTGAATTATATCACAAATTCAATAATTATTTTCCTAATGGATGACCGTAATACTAGAAGCCGACATAATATCCTGTCCAACCACCATTAGTGCAGGTCTTGGCTCTCATAGAATTATGTAGAAGCACAGCATGATCTATCCCAACTGTACTGTCTATACACACACACACCATGATTTTTTCTTTCTACACCCCTTCCTTTGTTTACAACTGTCAAAGGTGGGAACTCCATCGTCATTCAAATAACTTAGGTGCTTGAACTCGACAACACAATCCAACACAGTCCAGCATTCTACAACAATAGTGAGTTATTCAAAGAAATTGTGGACCATAGCCATTTACAGCTCAGCTTAAGATTATGGCCCCACAATGTACACTTCATTTTTATACTTTTCTGCTGGATGGTTAAGACCTAGATAGATCAAGATTTATATACCAACACATGAACTTTATATTTCCTATGTGGTCAGTGAAGTCCTCTCAGGGTTTATCTTGTAGTCCTGTACATTATTCTGTAGTTCCGTTGTCTGTGCCATCCATGTGGATGAGTCATGGCCAATGCTTGACAAGTTTGCTCTCTGTGAGAGCTTGAGAGAAAGTTTTCTCTTCATGTGATTCTCCCCAGGCACACTACAGAACTTCAGTCTCTTTCCTCTGTGGCTCTAGAATCTCCTTGTTCAGAAAATTTGGAGCTCACCTGAGTTTCATGATGTAGCAGTACAGGTTCTCCTATGTCGTGAGTTTTCGCTGATCTTGAAAGGCTAGGGTCAAAATTTTGGCTGGCCTTGTGGCTCTTCTATTTCTCCAACTCTGACTTGTGATCTTAGGTTGTTAACCATTCAGAAGAAAAGCTGATTACTATCAAGCAGCATATGCCATTCACTTCGCCTTATCTAACTCAGTTGATTTTACTTGTACGTTTCCTTTTGTATTTCTGCATTTCGCTTGTTATACTAGGGAGACTATACGATATTCACATATGGGTGTCTGGTTTATTTCACTTATGAGTATATGTTCAAGTGGCATCCACTTGAGTATAAGTGCTTTGAAATTATCATTCTTAATAGCTGAGTAATACTCCATTATACAGAAATACCACATCTTTTTCAACCATTCCTCATGTGATGGACATCTCGGTTGTTTCCAAGATTTTGCTATGACACATTGCACTGCTATAAACATAGGTACACATATACCTCTATGATACAATGTATCCAGATCCTTTGGGAAAATTCCCAGTGGGGGGATAGCTGCCTTCAATGGGATTTCTAGTCCTACTCTTTTGAGGAGTCTTCACACTGACCTCCACAATGGTTGTACCAGTGTACATTCCCACCAGCAGTGGAGAAGTGTTCCCTTTTCCCCACAACCTCTCCAACATTTGTTGTTGGCTGATTTCCTTATGATAGCAATTCTTTCTGGAGTGAGATGGTATCTCACTGTTGTTTTAACTTGCATTTCACTGATGGCTGGTGATGTGGACGATTTTTTCATATATTTATTTGCTTTTTTAATTTCATCATCTGAGAAGTGTGTATTCATATCAGATGCTCATTCCTGGATTGGGTCTTTAAATTTGAGGGCCCTACTATATCTTTGTTTTTTACATATTCTAGAGAGCAGAACTTTGTCTGATCGCCTGTTAGTTAGGATTTTTTCAGAATATGTTGGTTGTCTTTTCACTTTGTTGACAATTTCTTTTGCCATGTAGAAAATCCTCAAGAAGAATTGATCCAGTTGTTGATTCTTTAAGGGTTTCCCGTGTGAATAGATGTTTGTTCATGAACTCTTTGCCTACCTCTATTTCAAGAGTTCTTCCTTCTTTCTTTTCCAGGAGATTGATTGTTTCTGTTCAATGTTTAGATCGTTAATCCATGTTGACTTTAGCATACTGCATGGTGATAGCTGGATCAACTTTTAGTTTTCTGGAGGTGCAAAGCCATGTCTTCCAGCACCATTTGTTAAAGAGGATATCTTTCTTCCAGTGAGCTTGTGTAGCACCTTTGTCGAAGATCAGATGGGTGAGTGTGTTCATACATGCCTCTGCATCTTCTAATCTATTCCACTGATCCTCAGGTCTATTTTGTTGCCAATACCATGTTGATTTTATCGCAGTAGCTTTGTAATATAATTTCAAATCAGTAATTGTGATGCCTCCAGCCTTGTCTTTATTGGCCAAGATTGCCTTTGGTATTCTAGGTCATTTGTGGTTCCAAATAAATTTTAGGATTGATTTCTCTATATCTGGGAGATATGTTGGTGGCAGCTTGACAGGGAATGCATTAAATCTGTAAAGCAATTTTGGGAGTATGGCCATCTTCACAATGTTGGTTCTTCCTATCCAGGAGCATGGAATATCTTTCCATTTTCTGAAATCCTCTATAATCTCTTTTCTTAGGGTGTTCTAATTTTCCATGAAAAGATCTTTGACTTCCTTGGTTAAGTGAATCCCAAGGTATTTCATTTTCCGCGGTGCTATTGTAAAAGGTATTGTTTCTATTGTTTCCCTTTCAGTGTGCTTGTTATCTGTGTAGAGAAATGCTATTGACTTTTGAGTATTGATTTTGTATCCTGCTATGGTACTGAATTTCCCTATCAGTTCTAGTAGTTTCTTGGTAGAATTTTTGGGGTCTTCAAGTAAAGTATCATGTCGTCTGCAAATAGTGATAATTTAACTTCTTCTTTACCTATTCTTATTCCCTTTATTTCTCCCTCTTTTTTAATGGTTGTTGCTAAGAATTCCAAGACTATATTGAATAGGAGGGGTGATAGAGGACATCCTTTTCTTGTACCTGATTTAAGAATAAAAGATATCAGTTTTTCCCCATTTAGGATGATATGAGCTTTGGGGTTGTCATAGATGGCTTTTATCAAGTTAAGATAGAGTCTATCTATTCAAATTTTCTGTAGGACCTTGAACATGAATGAGTGTTGGACTTTGTCAAAGGCTTTCTCTGCATCAATTGAGATGATCATGTGGTTTTTAGATTTCATTCTATCAATATAGTGTATTACATTTGTAGATTTTCGAATATTGAAACATCCTTGCATCCCTGGGATGAATTTTACCTGGTCGTGGTGTATGATCTTCTTGATGATTTGGTGTATTCTATTTGCCAGGATTTTGTTGAGCATTTTTGCATCTATGTTCATGAAGGAGATTGGCCTGTAGTTCTCCTTTTTGGTTGTGCCTTTCCCTGGTTTTGGAATCAGTATTATACTTGCTTCCAGAAATGATTTTGGGGGGACTATTTCCTTTTCAACTTCGTGGAAGAGTTTGTGGAGTGTGGGGATTATATCTTGTATAAATTGCTTGTAGAATTCAGCTGTGAATCCAGCAGGACCTGGACGTTTCTTTGTCGGTAGGCTTTTTATTACGTTTCGTATTTCCTTGGCTGTTATCGGCTTATTGAGTGTGGTAATATCTTGATTCAGTTTTGGTAATTTGTACCTTTCAAGGAATCTGTCCACTTTTTCTGTGTCTTCTATTCTGTGAGCGTAGATTCCTGAAGTAACTATTGATAATCTTCTGAATTTCCACTGGGTCTGTGGTGATTTCACCCTTTTCAATCCTTATAGCTTGTACTTGAATTTTCTTTTGCCTCTTTTTGATGAGGTTGGCAAGATGCTTATCAACTTTATTTAGTTTTTCAAAGAACCAACTTTTTGATTTGTGGATTCTTTCAACTGTTTTTTTCGTCTCAATTGAGTTAATTTCTGCTCTAATCTTTATGATTTCTTCCCGTCTTTGCGCTCTGGGTTTTGTTTGCTTTTCTTTTTCTAGTTGTCGGAGGTGCACCATTAAGGTGCTAATTTGTTCCCTTTCTGTTTCCCTAATGGGTGAGTTCATAGCTGTTATTTTCCCTCTAAGAACTGCTTTCATCGCATCCCATAATATCCAGTAAGTTGTACTTGAAGTTTCATTGAATTGTAGATATTGTTGAATTTCTTGCTGAATTTCTTCTGCAACCCATTGATTACTGAGTAGGGTGTTGTTTAGTTTCCATGAATTTAGTGGGTTTTTCTGGTTTCTTTTGTCATTTATTTCCAGTTTCATTGCATTGTGGTCAGATAGTATGCATGGGATAATTTCTACTTTCTTGCATATACTTAGGCATGACCTCTGGACTAGTATGTGGTCTATTTTGGAAAATGATCCGTGTGCAGCTGAAAAAAAATGTGTATTCTGCTGTGGTTGGGTGGAACACTCTGTATATGTCCACCAGGCCCATTTGTTCCAAGCTTTGGTTCAGTTCTGCTACTTTCTGGCTAATTTTTTGTCTGGTTGACCTATCTTTGTGAGATAAGGGTGTGTTAAGGTCTCCTGTGAAGATTGTGTTCTTAGATATTAAGTTTTTCATGTCTCTTAAGATTTGTCTTACATAGTTGGGTGCTCCTGTGTGTGGTGGAGAGATTTTCATGAGTGTTACTTCTTGCTCTTGAGTTTTTCCCCTGACCAATGTATAGTGGCCTTCTGTGTGTCTTTTGATCATTCTTGCTTTGAAGTTGAGATTGTCTGAGAACAGAATTGCTACCCCTGCTTTTTTCTGAGGTGCTGGGGCATGTAGTATTGTTTTTCATCCTTTGACTTTGAGCCTATGAATGTCTTTTTGTATTAAGCGTGTTTCTTGTATGCAGCGTATTGTTGGATTTTGTTTCCTAATCCACTGTGCCAGTCTATTTCTCTTAATTGGAGAATTTAGTTCATTTACATTTATGGTTACAGTTGAAATGTGCTGACTTATGTTTGTCATGATATTTACCTGGTATTGTTTACTCCTTTGTAACCTTTGTTTAATTGACTGTCCTGTTTAGTAGGTTTCTTCCATTCTTTTTCATAGAGTTCTGGTCATTGTGGTCCCTCAATAGAACATCTTTCAGCAGACTGTGAAGGGATGGCTTTGTCATCATGAAATTCTTTAGTTCTTCTTTGTCGTGGAAGTATTTCACTTCTCCACCAAACTTGAAAAAGAGTTTTGCAGGGTATAATAATCTGGGCTGGAATTTGTTTCCATGTAGGACTTGAAGAACTCTGCTCCATGTTCTTGTTGCCTTCATTGTTTGTGTAGAGAAGTCGGCTGTAATTCTGATGGGTTTTCCTTTGAATGTGAGCTTCTTCTTCTCTCTAGCAGCTTTCAGTATATTATTTTTGTGTTGGATTTCTGGGATCTTAACTATTATATGTCTGGGTGTGTTTCTACTTGGGTTGAGGTTATTTGGTGTCCTGTATGCTTTGGTGACCTGAATGTTGGATTGTTTCCTCATATTTCGGAAGTTTTCTGTGATTACTTCTCCCCAAATACTTTTTATGTCATTTGTATTGACTCCTTCATTCTCCTTGATACCAATTATT